>VDFB02270651.1:158584845-158641464 GCA_007258455.2 Sequoia sempervirens
TCTCTCCCTCTCGACCCTCTCCCTCCTACCCCCTCTCCCTCTCTCTCTCTCTCAACCCTCTCCCTCCTATGTTGGAAAAATATGTCTCAATCCCACAGGCTAAAACCTCTATTGGAGCCAAGTCGGTGTGACATATTCTATGTCTGGCCGATGAGCAGATTTGTAGCCTTATGTTTTGTATAGGTCATTGTGACCTTGCAGAAGTCTTTCCAAACGGTTACACATTGGAGTCTTCGGTGTGACATGTTGTGTTTGGTATGTTCTCTTATCGTGTGGAGATCTTTGGCCGACAGGTCATACATATCGTTTATCAGGGAGACCCTTGGTTGAAAGGCTTAGTTTAGGAAGAAGCCTCAGCGATGAAGAAAGGTCTCACAGATGGGGGAAATCTTGGAGTCTTCGCGGTGACACAATGACTTCGGTATGAAGTCTCAGTGACCGATGGAGAGTCTCGCCGATGATGAGGGGTCTTTGGTATAACTCTTGGCAAATGGTGGTCTCGGGGTAACTTGGAGAACTCGGTAAGAACTCTCAGCGAAGAGTGGTATGTCTCACCGATAGCATTTGCTTGGTGTCCTCGAAGTAACATGTGATTGCTCGGTAAGAAGTCTTACCGATGTGTGAAGTCTTATCAACCATTCAGTGCTCGATGTAACTAAAGGGGTCTTGGTGTGAAGTCTCAGAGATGAACGAAAGTCTTGCTGACTGCTGATCACTTCGGAGAATTTTTTTGAACCTCGGTATGATCTCTTGGTGAAAGATGATAGTCTCACCAATGTAAGTTCTCTTGTCTATGTGACTTTTGAACCTCGGTATGAAGTCCTGGCAGAAGCGACGAGTCTCGCCGACTAGTGGATGCACACATATTAACATGAAGGCTCGGCGTGAGGTCCTGGCGAGAGCGATAGTCTTGCCGAAGGGAAAACTGAAGTCGATGCAACGGGTGAACTCGTATAACCTCTTGTCAATTGTAGGGACTCTTGGCAATATCGAATGCTGACTATGTTGGCATTAGGGAGACACGGACAGTGTCTCACCGATATGCCAACACAACTTGACATGGTTATCATAACACTAGCGCGTGATTAACCAGTAGAGATATGTTCATTTCAAATTAAATAATGCGCTCTCGTTATCACTAAAATGGTAAAAAATCATAGTATACCTGTGATGTCGGCCCACATTCTACATATTCTCCTAGTTTTTGTGCATGCTCCAACAAAAAGTAGCTTTTTGGTGATTGAGTGAAGTGTGCATGCATGATTTTGAGATTCCATCACCTTTGCATGAAATAGCAAAGTTTTCACGTTGAGAGGCATATAATATCAATTCAAGTTTGAATTATAGTGATAATTGATATACAATTGAAATTTCGAGGGGAAAAAGCTTTTGAAGAAGTCAAATTTTTGAGGAGTTTGAGGAAGGAAGAAGCAAAGGCTGCATAATTGGGTAGAACTCCTCTATTTGAATTTTTTATTTTTTAGGTATGTGAAATCTTTGTACATTTTCTTTCATTCTATTATGGCTTGCTTTCATTTTTGTTGTTTATCTTATTCCATGTTGATCAAATTGTTTGTTTGTGATGCAACATCAGATTGCCAAGCCACTCAACAACATCATTTCTTTAGGGAACTTCCTTCCCAAATCAATAAAGAGAAAAAGATCAATTTATACAAAATTTGTCAAATTCATCCAAAACTAATTTTCATTCAACCAAAATCCATTTTTTCAATTCAAGTTATAAGGCTATCAGTAGCCAATTCACCATCTCCATCTAGCAAACCATTTTCAGAATCAACTTTCAACTTTGTTCTTGTCATAAACAATAAAACAATCACTCATCAACTCAACTTACCCCTTCGAGGCAAAAACAATCAAACACCTCTATTCCTTAGACCTGCAATCAAACATCATCCCAACCATTTAAGATATCTTTGCTCAAATCAACACATCCATCATCCTATCTTCACTTAAACACCATTTGTAACAACAACAAGCAGCATTAGTTTAACATTGTCACCAGACCTTTAAGATACCAATTTCATCATGTTTTGATTGTAATATTCCAATATATTAGTATAGACACACTATGACTACTTTGCATTCAAGAAACCATTGCCATATATTGGAAACATATGCCCAAATCATGAAATCTTTCACAATCTACCTTCAAAACAATACCAAGCATAGACACAACTGTGGCATCACAAATGAGACTGCTCCTAAGCACTTAACAACATTCCTTTCATTGTTTCTAAATATTCTCTATTTTTAGCAAACAATGCCAAATATCTCTAGGAGGCCAACATTCAATCTAATCAGATGATTCCTTTTCTATCATAATGCATTTACACAATCCCAATACAGATTCTCAGGCCTATTTTGATCCTTTTCAACATACTATAAAAGTTTATACACTTATTTCACAAAATAGAGTAGAACCAACATGTTGTCTACTGGTAAAATCCCTTAAATAGGTCAATTTATCAAAGCAAGTCATCATAGAACTACTCACTAATCAACCAAAGCTATAAAAATTCTTAGGCCATGTGTAGAAACTCACAAATAAACAAGTTTCAAGATGGGAAACACCCATCAATACACAAAATCAGTAAACATTTGATTATAGGGTGAAAACACACCAACCATGAGGGTTTCTTTAATGAAACATCAAAACCTCTACTACTCCACCCAACAATTTAAACATACTTCATTATGTTTGTAAATTATTTGGAAATCATTTCTAAGCTCCTCTACATGTTGTTTCCTCAAACCCTACTTGAAAACACCATTTTTTTGAATGAGAAAATTCAGAATTTTGTTCATGCAATAGTATCCCGACTTCTTATTTCGATTTACCCCTGCCACAAACATCTTCACATTGAAAAGACACTAAATATGATCCATTCCACCGCCCTACTAGCCCTACATCAGTGGAATGGCTAAGAATCACTTTTTAGACTCTCTAAACAATTCTAAGGAAACCACAGACTGAGACTTAGGAAACTAAGTTCAAATTAGATTGATTATTTGAATTACAATTCCTACAACTTTCAAGAATGGAAGAAATCTCTTTCCCTGACAAGAATCAAATCTTTGAACATGCTTAAATCACTATGCAACCTGAAAACAAGAATTGAAAAGGTTTCCAAAATAACTGAGCAGAGGTTTTTTTATTAATTTTTATGGATTTTTGGGATAGAAGATCTTCCTTTCTCGAGCTTACAATTCTTTTTAAAGGTGTCTAAATCAGTTGAAATAACTGTCTCTTCATCTTCATCAACCCATCCTTGCCCTTCCACAAAAAAGAATCTTCACCTTCTTGCTTTTGTGCAATTTTACATTTTTACAATAATTGACAACTTTTGTTATAAAAAGCAACTTTTCAATAATATCACCTAGTGACCTATTTCATGGTGCAAATACATTGAAATTCATCATTTAATGACCTTCACTCATCATATTTACTTGAACATTACAAATTGAAAAAATTAACCTTTTGAAGGAATTTCATGACCTTGGTGCTCCTACACCAATTTGTCATGTTACAACCTTATGTTGTCAATGGACATTTTAAATCACACAATTGATACACTTTCCTGTGCATTTTTTAAACCACATCTCTTTGGGGCATTTTTGTTAAATATAACGAATTGACTTTCTTTGTGTAATGCTTCAAAGCTATCATTGAGTTATTTGTCAAATAGTTATACAAACCAGCTTTCATTGACTTTCTTTGTGTATGCTTCCAAAGCTTTCATTGAGTTATGCTTCCAAAGCTTTCAATTAGTTAATTTGACAACTTAGCACTTTTTGCACATGTAAAATTATTCGTCATGCCGAAGAAACAAACTGTTAAAAGGAAAAAACTAATAGATGATCAGCTCCAAGCCATCAAAGATAAAGAGAAAAAATAGATGAGGGAATTTCGTGAAAAGCAGAAATTGGGAACGATTGATGAAAACAAGCCAGTTTAAGAGGAACTTCAACTGTCAAAAAGAGAAAAGAAATTGGCAGCACAAAGGGCATGAATGCAAAAGAAGAAGAGTCATGCTAGGGGAGATCACGGAATCTTGTAGGCTGGAGACTTACCTGCCATCTAGAAAGTGAATACGAAGGGACACCATTAAGCACAAGCGAACATGGAGGGACACCATCTACCACAAGTGAGTATGGTTGGACACCATCCACCACATCTGAAGTTGAGAGTACATCATCACTCGGAGTTGAGGAACAAGCTATGCCATCATCCCGTGAACCTCAGGTATGTATTCTATTCACCCTTGATTGAAGGTATGCAATCTATCCCACCTCAATTAAATATTGATGAAATTGCTAATGTTGAGATGTATGTACCTAGAAAACCACACAGGAATTTTAGTAGAAAGCGAAGTTTTTGATTAATATTGATGAGGATATTTTGCAGCACATGGAAGGTAAAGATTCGAGAATGCACTTGTATAGAAGATATCTTTGATAAAGATTTGGCAAATGTTCTTTGAAAGGCTAAATGAGACTGCAAGATGTCAACTATTTGTTCAAATGATGCAGGGTTTAAAGTACATAAACATCATGAAGAATCTTGGGTTGAGAACATCGAATGCATAAAGTGAAAACACTATTGTGAAGAATCTAATGGATGCTTATGACACTGTGGGTAAGACCTCACACTCAAAGGATAGTAATGTCACACGGCGTGTCATTACATCAACTATGGTAAGGTATCAAACAAAGAGATCTCGCCTCATTAAAAAGACAAGTGAACAAGTGCGAATTAGTAAACTATCATATTTAGTGAGGAAGAAGAATTGAGGACACCGATTCAAATGAATTATGGGCATTCTCGAGGAGACTACCACAAAAAGATAAAAATTTTGTTGAAGCATTGAGAACACTAATTGAAGAATATTGGAAGAATAATACAAGGCCATCTCCGAATCAAAAGGATGTCGTAAGAAGGAGAATCGGTAGTCGAAACCATGAGCCACATCCAAAGCATTTTTTGGATATGACTCAAACCCAATTTTTTCATAAATTTCAAAATGATTATCCTCAAATTAGTATTTCTCAAAGATTTTTTGAAATGATTAAACCTTTTATGTCAAGATAAATCACACATGCACTACTTGTTGCTGTAAACTACATATTGAATTCTCTAACCATTATGACGTTTATTGTTCTATATGTTTACATTTGCATACTAACGATGTTTTGCAGGATTGTGGCATAGAAGCCCCACCAAAATCTTCAAGAAAGTTCTTATCAAATTTTTTATGTTAAATAGAGGATGGCCAAATATTCTATAGGACAGCATGCGTGGATGGTTCATGCCAGTGTTGTGGTGGCTTGCAACAAATGCTAGTATGTCAACATATGGAAAGCACGTATGAGGTGGGACAAAAACTAGTAGAGTTCGGGAAGTATAAAATAGTGGCATATGCTACAAAAGATGGGTCTGAAGCAAAAAGGTGTGAGTTGGTTATTTAGAAGATTCTAGTGTGTCAGTTCATGTCCATGTTTCGTGAGAATCTAGTGTATGAGTATGCAAGGAATACCCATAGAGCGCGATGGTTGGACACACAATTCAAGCTATGCAAGGACACCTTTCCACTTGGTAGCATAGTATCAGTGATTGACTTTGTAGACAACTACACTCTATAGCCACAACGTGAGGTGCAGTCACAATATTACAACTCCACACAGGTTTCGATATTTGTGCACATAGCATTCATACATGTAGCTTAAAGTACAGAGGATGAAAGGTAGGTATTGAGGGAGTATCACTTTTATATTAGTGATGATCGCACGCATTCTCTAGAGTTTGTGCAAGATTTCTTCCAGATATTCTACAATCATTTGGCTCAGAGGGGCATATCATATGATCGGTATATAATGTGGTTAGATAACTGTGCAGCACAGTTCAAGAACACGCGCATGTTCTACTGGTTGTGCAGGATGCATCTCACTACACGTGTTCAACATATGTGGAACTTTTGTGAGGCTAGACATGGAAAGAGAGAGCATGACGGTGCAGGAGCATGCGTGAAAAGAGCATTAGCACGAGAAGAGTTAAAGTATAAAGATAGTGCACAATTGATAGATGCAAGGTCAATCATCGAGTGGTGTAATGGTTCAATGGGTCCAGGTAATGAAGGTACGTCTTCAGTTCGTAGATTTTTTTGGTTGATGGATGATACTAACACTGCACCATATGAGGATTGTTGTACACTAACAGGATCGAGTGAGTTGCACTCTTTCCTTAGCTCTAATGCAGGTTCATGGAGTATTGATACATGTAAGATGGCATGCTTTTGTTCTTCATGTCCAATGCAAGCCTGGAGTGATTGTGAGTTAGGGGAGTGGGTTGACAAATGGTTGACAAGTTATCTTAGCCCACTTCACACGTATCGCCCTCTGATGGCATTGGAACTAACACAGATGGAATCATCAGTCGACTTTGACCATGTATCAGATCTAGTTCAGCAGGTAATATATCTACTTTCTTAGTATTTGAAGTTCCATATTGTTATCTTACTTTGTACTTATTCATAATGTTGACTAATTTCAAGAGATATGCACACATATAAATGCAGGGCATGTTTATGCAGTTATTGGATGAAGACAATGAAGAGGGTATAGACTATTACTTGTGTCGTTCTGTTGAGGAAAAAAATAGAATTAAGAGCCCCAATTATAGATGGAGAAAACATTGAATACCCTACAGGCTCAGTTGTTGTTACTGGAACGTGGCTGAGAAGGTACCCACATAAGAGTGTTAAACATTGGTTGTTTGAGGAATTTGACATACATTGTAAAATTCTTCATTTCTCAAACCTTGTCGTGGCATCCAATGTTCGTTTGAGAAAATATGGGGGTAGACCTTTGAACAAGACCTTGTGGAAGGTCCGTGAGTCTGACCATGAGGCAATACTTGACACAATAAAGAGTAGAGTAGACCCAGATGGTTCATCGGATTAATTTGTAAGTATATGCACAACGGTTCTTATTAATTTATGCTTGTATCCATGTCAGCTTGGTTGATGCCAATGCTATCATCTTATTTTACTTTGTGTATCTGTATGTAACCAGGCAAACATTGATTGGTGTCCCCTTGCATAAAATGCAGATTTATGAGCCATCCAAGAGAATCTCAAGCAAAAAAGCAATGCAACATCCTTATTTTGATGATCTTGACAAATCTCAATTATGATTTTAAGCCATTAAAAAGGTGTACGAAGCTTGATGAGGAAATTTCAAGTTATTCATTTGAATTTAACCTTATCATGACCACCTATGACGTAGACATTATCGAGCATCTCGAATTTCAATAAATTCTATTCATAAGAGCATAGACAAGGCATTGAACTCTTTAAAGAAATTCCTCAAAGAAATGTGGTCTCATGGTGATGGAATGGCATGACGAATGCCATGACAAGCAAATTGTTGTGGATTTTCATGGCATTCCATCACCATTGAGACCACATTTCTTTGAGGCTTTTTTTCAAACAGTTTGCTGAATTTTCTATGCTATTGCTTATTAGTATGCTTTGATAGATTTTTTCCAAGCATCCATTGCTTTTTCAGAAGCACACATTTTAGGCTTTTAGCCATAGCAACAAGCAAGCGAACTGTTTGATAGAATACTTTGGTAAACATGTATGATAAATGTACTAGCATAGAGAAGGAAACGAACTGTTTGAAAAAATGCCTCAAAGAAATGTGGTCTCATGGTGATGGAATGCCATGAAAATCCACAACAATATGCTTGTCATGTGATGCAGAGGGGATGGGACTTTAGTCAAAACTCAAAGGTTCAAGGATTACAATGATGAAATCTCAAACACTCTTCCAGGCACCCTGATGGAGACAAGCCTCAATAGTGCACTTATAACTTAGATGCTTTCCTAATGGACCCAAACCCTTGGATTGATCTCAAGGAACTAATTTTTTTTTTCTTGAATGGTTTCAAAGCCCCAAACCTCTGTCTTAGACAAAACTCACTTTTTGCACCTTGACTAGGCTTCTAGCCCAACTAGGCTTCTAGCGATGGTTTTTTGACTTTTCACTCAACTTCCCCAAAGGAATCCTCACTATAACGACTGATTCAGATGTGATTCATGATGATACACAACATATAAAATCATTTATGGAACTTTTTCTGGATCAAACCTACCAAAATCTGACGTTTCCTCAAATTTAAGGCCTAATTAGCCCACTTTTTCAAAGCAACCCCTCTCTAAACTTATCCCCTGACTATGAAACTTTCAATAGTGTTTTAAAATGTTCCCAAACCAAATATTTTCAAGGTATTACCCTTCTTTGACACCCTCAACACCCTAAATCACAAAACCCTCAATAAATTGCTCCAAAACTAGGGCCTCTTGAAAATTAGCTTTCCCAACACTTCCAGAACCTTCTCTTGGACTTATCACCAATAAATAAACATATCAAAACACCTTCAACTTAGAAATATACCCCTTATTAAGGTAGATCTGCTGCAACACTTTAGGCACCATTTTCATGCCCTTTTCCTTGCTAAAACTCGGTGTACACCCAAGAATCACTCTTTTCTACACAATAACTTGTTAGATATGTATAATAAAAGTTATATATGATCCATTTCACAAGTTTTCAGTCACACTCTCCCATGAAATGAAACATTTATTCATGAAGACTCTCAAAACTAGTGAAAAATTTGTACTTTTTGAGGACAGTCAGCAATATAACGCAAGAAACTGATTCCCAACATTATTGAGGTCATTCAAAAGGTTAAATGCATGTAAATACAAGTTATTAAACCATCCAAATGAGCATGACACAAAAAGGAATCAGAGATTCATCAAAAAAACTCAAGAAAATGCAAAAAGATTGAAGTTTTTATTGATTTTTTGTAGCAGTCCGTACAACACTTGCAATATCAGCCAACCCTCCATACAAATGCTTTCTCAAGGCTTATAGACTCATCCTACAACCGTACCAACTGATTAGAATTGATTTTATTACATTATTGTGATTAAAACTCCTAAAACACACTTTTCCACCCAAAGTTGGATTTCAAAAATTTGAATTTCCAACATTGCAATTTATTAACTCCTATTAACTATAAAGCTTCCAAAACTATTACATATCATCATTCAACCTTATTTAACCTAATTAAAACATCATATACCTATTTAAACTCCTAGAACATCATTGTTCCATTTACAAGTCAATTTGGTCCTATGGTCCTTATTAGGACCCTTAGGACTTTTGATCTTCCTGTTACACTCATCCATGCCAAATGCCATTATAGGCTTCAAAATGCTATAATTGATGCTTTGGAAAGGTTTATAGGCCTTCAAGACCCCTGCCATCTCCTGACTCTCCAAATGATCCTCAAGGAGCTTGGGTAATCTTGCACTATCATGGCATTCCACCACCATGAGACCACATTTCTTTGAGGCATTTTTTTCAAACAGTTCATTCCCTTATCTATGCTATTGCTTACTATTATGCTATGATAGATTTTTTCTAAGCATCCATAGCTTGTTCAAAAGCACCTTTTTTTAGGATTTTAGCCATAGCAGCAAGGAAATGAACCGTTTGCCTAAATGCTTTGATAGACATGGATGAAGAATGTGTTAGCATAGACAAGGCAGTGAACTCTTTGAAAAAATGCCTCAAAGAAATGAGGTCTCATGGTGATGGGATGGCATGATGAATTCCATGACAAGAAAATTGCTATGGATTGTCATGGCATTCCATCACCATTGAGACCACATTTCTTTGAGGCTTTTTTTCAAATAGTTTGATGCCTTTTCTATGCTATTGCTTATTAGTATGCTTTGATAGATTTTTTCCACAAGCATCCATAGCTTTTTTGGAAGCACCTATTTTAGGCTTTTAACCAATTCAACAAGGAAGCGAACTGTTTGATAAAATGCTTTGGTAAACATGTATGATAAATGTAGTAGCATAGACAAGGCAGCGAGCTGTTTGAAAAAATGCCTCAAAGAAATGTGGTCTCATGGTGATGGAATGCCATGACAATCCACAACAATTTTCTTGTCATGGCATACCACCACCATGAGACCACATTTCTTTGAGGCATTTTATTCAAATAGTTCATTCCCTTGTCTATGCTATTGCTTACTATTATGCAATGATAGATTTTTTCTAAGCATCCATAGCTTGTTCGAAAGCACCTGTTTTAGGCTTTTAGCCATAGTAGCAAGGCAATGAACTGTTTGGCTAAATGATTTGATAGACATGTATGAAAAATGTGTTAGCATAGACAAGGCAGTGAACTCTTTGAAAAAATGCCTCAAAGAAATGAGGTCTCATGGTGTTGGAATGCCATGACAATCAAAAGCATTTGATTGTCATGGTATTCCATCAGGTCATGAGACTTCATTTCTTTAAGGCATTTTTTCAAAGAGTTCATTGCCTTGTCTATGATATTGCTTACTATTATGCTTTTGATAGATTTTTTCCAAGCATCCATAGCTTGTTCGAAAGCACTTGTTTTAGGCCTTCAGCCATAGCAACAAGGCAACACTTGAACTATTTGACAAAATGCTTTGGTAGACATGTATGAAAAATGTGGTAGTATAGACAAGGCAGTGACACTGTTTGAAAAAATGCCTCAAAGAAATGTGGTCTCTCATAGAATGCCATGACAACCAAATGCAATTGGCGTTGCTCTAGTTATTTGTTATGCAATGTGAAGTAATTGCATGCTTAGGTTGACTTTGTAAAAACTATATTGTAATTGAAATTTTTCATCTATCAGCATCTACTTATTAGTTATGAAGCGTGAAGCAATGCTTTTAGTTTGAAAGATGTGCAATGCAATGTAATCAATGTTATGAATATAAACTACAAAAATCTATTTTTTACTAAGTTACAGGTTCGGTTTTGGGTTTTGGGATCGGGTTCGAGAACCAGTTTTCCGGTTCGAATTTTTGGGGGTTGGGTTCGTTTTGGGTTCGGTCATACAAAAATATATAAAAATCAGAAATATATACATATTTGCAGCAGTAATCAAGTTCAGAATACACCACCATATTAATAGTCAAATAACATAGCAAAAATACACCACCACTTTCATAGTGAAATATTAAAATATTAGTGATCTACTCGAATGTCATGATCATAAAAATGTCAAGTGTTTACAATCAACATAACAATGCCAAGTGTTTACAATCAACCATTATTGATCATTGATCAATCTGAAAAGTGTGAAATTTTTTTTGTGTGGAAGGAAAACAAGAAAACAATGTTACATAATTATTTACATTATGATAGAGCCAAAACCTTTTTCTTGCAGATCGTAGAAGAATCTCAATGATTTTTTGGGTGTCCTTGCCTTGGAACGGAACTATCTTGAGCCATGAATGATTGACCAAGAACTATGAGAAAGAAATAAGATAAATCACATGCAACTTGCAATTTCTTTCCTTGGGAAAAAGGGTAAAGTTTGCTTTTCAGGGAGAATCTCCTTTAGAGTTTGAACGCATTGATAATTTTCAAGATAGACTTAGCCAAATATGTCATCTAGGTTTGAAGCTTTTAGGTAAAATGTTTGCTTCTTAAAATTTTGTTCAAAATTCAAGATGCAGGTCTCCTCCCTTAGGGAAGAGAAGGCCTATCAAACCTAACACTCTTATGCAACACTTCTTAAGTTCTTGTTGATGCAGTATTAGATGCGAAGTTTCAAAATAGGCATGGTTATATAAATTCTCATCTCACAACTATTATTGCAGAAAATTAATAATTTTCAATCCTTTATGGTCTAGACAAGAGAAGTATGGAGTAGTGTTCCAATGCTAAAGTCTTATTGTGAATCTCTTTGCTATGAGTGGTTCAAAAATGAGGAATTTGTCTTCGCACCAAATGAGAAATATTCACAATATGTGCTAGGAAGGAATAAGTCCATAAGATCGAGTATGCAAGAACTGAGAATTGCAAAATTGGCTTACATTTGACTTCCAAACACAGAAATTTTCACACTTTTCGATGTTCACACGTAAAGTCAAAAATATATGTGCGTAAGTTGTAAAGTATACACTTGAATACACGTAACTCATATCTATTGAACCATGAATTTATAATTTGCAAATATGGACACCATCGATAAAAATATTTGTATTAAGCAAATAGCCATGTATGCATACATCAATATATGTCGATATAAGTATAAAATATAGTTACAAAATAGCCATATAGGCTTACGAGAATGCCATATAGGCATTCAATGTCAAATATATCCAATACAAAATATGTACAAAATTGCCATGTAGGCATACAACAAAGGGCTCTATGCATTCAAAATTCATTTCTCTCCATGCTCTGGTTGAAATACAATTTTCTCTCCCTTTGTTGGGTGATCTGATGGAAATAAGTCTGGCACCCATTTCTGTTGTGCTTGAGGAGTGCTCCTGCTACTCCTCCTAGTGTTTAGCTTCTGGTGAAGTTTCAACTGTTACAATAAGAAGTAAAGACATTAATATATAGAAATTACATTATAAAAATTAATATATGTAACAAAATAATCACTTACGGCCATCTCACAATCACTCTCCTTGATGGAAATATTTGCACGCCGATGCTCATGCATGCTCAAGCCCTGCATAAACCATCCAAATAGGAATTAAACTACAAATCAATAATGGTTTGATTTTTCACTAGAACTAGTTCATCTATAACAATGAATGTAAATTGAAATTTAGTAATTTTCCTCATACCTCCCCTATTAGAGCCATCGAGGATTGTATAGCGGAGGAAACACCAATATCCATTGCCCTCGTAATGTTTGGCGATGTTTCTATCACCAACATCTAAAAATAAAACAACAAATTATTCAATCACAAAAAAGTTACAATAGCTATGCATGTGATGACTTATAATGTATGAGATCTAATGAACAAAATTTTGAGTACAAGTATTAAACAAATATATTTCTGATTATTAGTTATCAAATTTGAAGTAATGCTTTGATTTTTAATGATCTGTGTAATGCAACGTAAGGTCAATAATATGAATATAAACTACACAAATCTATTAATCTTAGAATTCATTACTTAAGTTCTGTTTAAATTCTATATTACCTCCGTGAACGTTTGATCAAATCTACTAGAACTCAGAGGTGTTTCTTTGAAACCTCCAATAGTACCATGTTCAACATCCAAAATCACATATTAAAATACCATTCATAAAACAATGCTATTAACACATGTAATAAATTTATAATTTTTACTAACTTTACATACCCCACCGATAGGTGTACTGCAAAAATAAGTAGGTGGATGACTGGTGTATCCAGTCTCTACACTGTGACCTTGCAATTTTATTAAAATAATAAAACTAAATTAGTTAATCTTGCATTTCACAATCGAAATTTAATAAATTAAATTCAATGAACATGCTAAATTTTACCTGAGTGTCAATGACATATGCATCATGCAAAATTTCAGCCATCCTCTCCATCCCGGTAGATGCATACGGATCAGGCTGCGTAGTAGCATATGGATCTTGCGTAGCACCCTCTTGAGTGTCGGTAGGGTCATACAAACAAGTCGCCTCGCAAGATTGACACACATGGGTTCGAAGGCCACCACCTAAAGACTCCCCTAGATGGTGCTATACAATAGGGCTAGTGTGATGGATGACACTCTGGGTCAAAGTTGTAATCGCTTGCAATGTCTCTATGTTGGCGCTATCCTTCGTAACAACAGGCTTCACAATCTTCTCACGAGGCAGCCTAGCGAGAGGTCATCTCCCTTGCCGCGTAGGATCTAGCTGTGCACCGGGCCTATCCTGAGCTAACCCCCCACCTCTCCCCTGGAACTCCCTCATATAAAAATAATTTGGGATTTGGTTCAATACAAACTCACTGTATAGTTTCCTAAGAAAATATTCGAGGACTTCACAATTATTGCACGGTGGGTAATCAAGGACCATATACCATCTTTCATTAAAACAGTTCTTAATCTCTTGGTGGTGGAACCAATGAATAGGAAAACTCCTTGCATTGAGGGTAAGATTTTGATTTGTTTTAGGGTCAGTGAATAGAGAGTACAAATCACCTTTAGTAATTTTTAAATCTTTTACTTGTTTATATGATATTTTTTTTGCATAATATGCCCTAGCTGTCTGCCTCCTATCTTTCCATCCAGATATTTGTTGGGTGATTGCATCTACATTTTTTAACATGTCTTTCAATGAATTTGCTAGAATCATTCTTTCTATGGTTGAAGCATTTGGATCACTCAACCTATTGATAAGATCCTCAAGTTGTTTTCTATTGTTCTCAATTTCACTCCTCAAATTTTCTTGAGTGCCAGGAGGGAATTGAGAGAATGGTGGGGGAGGTTGATTTTGTGGAGGATTTTGCTGTTGAGGATTTACCTCCTCTTCTTGTTGAGGATTTACAGGATTTCCTACAGATTTAATAAAAAACAATCAAATCTGACCTAAAATAAAAAAAATCAATTTCAAACTAACAAATTCAAAACAAATAGTAAACAATACTTACCTCCTGCATCTCTTCATCATCGTTGCACCATATTTGTATACAAAATCCAACTGTTCTTGATGAAATTTGCAGAAGTCCTTCCTTCTAGAATGTGAGCGCGAAATTGAGGGTTTTTGGCCACGGGCAGAGCTGAGAAACAGTGAAAAGCAAATGATACACATTTCACTTTTTTTCTTTCTTTTAAAAGCACATAATGCGCTCGCGTTATAACACGCTCGCATTATAATGCGAACGTGTTATGTGTTTCCCCATTTTTTTCCCATTTGGCCACAAAAGTGAGACCAACTTCATGCACCCACCCCCAAGCTTTAGACCAAAAGGGAGGGGGGCCTTGAGAAAAGGACAACAAAGAGACAGCTGAAGAGACAGAGTAGTTACTCGAAGGGTTATCCATCCAGACAAGAATTCATCATGTTGAGTCTGTCCCAAACTGACATCCTTTAAGCAGGATTGAAGCTGAGGCAACTCCTGACTAATCACGCATAAGTTCACCTATTCTCCATTATACCAGTAATCTTTGACAAGTTCCCCAAAACTAGCTTTACATTGCTTTGCCCATCTATTGAATCTTTCAATATTAATAAGGGATTCCTTAAAGAGCCATTTATCCTTCCAAAATCTAGCTTGATTGCCACTTCTGATTTGCCATCCTATCCCTGATTCCAGAATTTTTCTACCAACAATCATATCATTCCAACAAATTGAACCATGTGGGAGGACAGGAGAATCCAACAGCGCTTTGAGGGACATATGGTCAGCCATATATTTACTTCTTAAAATGTCTTTCCATTCTCCACCTGATGAGAAAGATCTCCATATTTGCTTGGATAGGAGAGTATTATTAATAATTCTTATTTTTCTAAGACCTAAACTCCCCAAGGTTTTTGGTCTGCAAATCGAATCCCACCCTATAAGAGGGATTCTCCTTTTTCCTCCACTCCAGACCAAAGGAATATTTTCTGGATCTTTTCAATGGCCTCGGCGTATTTAGTAGGGATTTTGAAGAGGCCTAAAGCATAAATTGGGAGGTTTTGAAGAGAAGCTTTAAGAAGCTGAATTTTTCCAACTTGGCTCAAAAGAGCTCCTTTCCAAACTGCCAACTTCTTTTTGAACTTGTCAACCAAAGAGCACCAAAAGGAATCCAGAGGTTTAAGGCATAACAAAAGTCCAAGATAAGAAGAAGGTAAGGATTCAACCCTGCAATCAAGGATTCTAGCAATCTTGACCTGTCTATGCTCAGGGGTATTGAAGAAAAAGATGGAACTTTTCTGTCTATTGACCATCTGCCCTGTCACCTTCTCATAGACAAGAAAAGTTTTAGATTCATGGAAGAAGGACTAAGACCAACAAGAGACCTCTTATCAATCAATCTCTTAAGATTCCTTCCCAGGTTTTCAGCCATTATAATAAAAAGAATAGGTGAGATAGGGTCACCCTATCTTAAACCTCTTAAATTTTGAAAGAATCTAGAGGGAGATCCATTCACAATAATAGATGTGGAAAATGTGGTAACCAACTGATTCACCATTTGAATGACTCTGCTACTGAAACCAAACCCCCTTAGAATTTTGAATAAAAACTCCCAATCAACACGGTCATACGCTTTGGAAATGTTCAACTTAAGAAGAAACCCTTCAATTTTAGATTCCATGAGTGAATGAATATTCTCATGGATTGTGACTGTGGAATCTAAGATTTTCTTTTCAAGAAAAAAATGATTATGTTGAGGGGAAATCAATGAAGGAAGGATAGAAAGGATCCTTGAAGTCAAGAGCTTTGATATGATTTTATAGAGAGAGTTGCAAAGACTAATGGGTTTGAATGCCTCAAACTCCATTTCCCCTGGTTTCTTAGGAATAAGGACCACAAAAGTAGCATTCAGTTCCTTAAGGAGCCTTTTGGAACCAAAGAATCCTTTAACAACATTCACAATATCATTTTCCACAATATACCAAAACCATTGAAAAAAGAACATTGGAAATCCATTAGGCCTAGGGGCCCTGTTTCCTTCAAAAGAAAAGACAGCTTTCCTAATTTCCTCCATAGAGGGGATGACCACAAGCTTTTCATTGTCTTCCCTAACAACAACCTTGGGGATGACCTCTAATAAAAAGTCTTGGTAATTTTGATTTATTTCGCTATTCGCCAAAAGAAGATTATTATAGAAGAGGACAACTTGCTTTTTGATGTCTTCCTCTTCCTCAAATCTAATACCATTAACTTCTATGGAAGCAATTCTATTGGTGGGCCTATGTTTAGAAGCAGATAAATGGAAGTACCTTGTATTTCTGTCTCCAGCAGAGAGCCACAAAACCCTCGATCTCTGCCTCCAAAACTCCTATTTTTCTATTATGTCATGCAGTTTCACCAACAACTCATTTTCTCTATCCTTATTATCTTCAATATATCCTTCCTTCTAGATTTTGTCCTGGATCTACGCAAGCTCCATTTGAAGTTCGAATTTAATACCAAAAATGTTTCCAAAGAATTATTTTTCCATCTTCTTAAATTGTGTTTGACTTGTCTCAATTTTTAGCAATTTTGAACATAGTAATGCCCAAAACATCAATATTCCACCATTTCGTAATTTCATCAAAGATAAGGGGATGGGACAGCCACGGTCTTTCAAATCTAAAGGGTGAGTTTTCCTTCACCTTTATAGGGTCTAACAAAAAACTTATGGAAAAGTGATCTGAGTCAACTCTAGAAAGAGCTTTAAGAGAGAAAAAATAGCTTAAAAGCCACTGATGAGAAATTAAAGTTCTATATAACCTTACTTGAATTAGTTCCTTACCAGTTCTTCTATTCGACAATGTATACTAAGCCCCTTGCAATTCCATATCAATCAACTCCTTGTTGTTGATGAAATCGAAAAGATCAAACTTACTCTCCTGATTCACCTGAGAGCCTCCAAATTTCTCCTTATTTAGAAGGGGAGTATTAAAGTCACCCATAACTATCCAATGGTCATTATCAAAAATCCTACAGAAAGCAGAGAGCTCATTCCACCAATATTTTCTAGCTCCTTTCCCATTGGTAGCATGGATGTTCGACTGAATCTAGCTAAATTTATCTCTGATATGTGTGAATTTAGTAGCCACATTATTTTTTCTCTCCAACAAAGGTTCCCCTTTAATGAGGTTTTGGTTCCAAAAGGTAGCAATGCCTCCTGACACACCATCAAAACTATTTCCTTGAATCCCACAATTCTGAAACATTTTGATCTTCTCCACCCTTTCTTTGGTTATTTTAGTTTCTTGGATGAGGAGAATATCAGGTTTATGATCCCTAACAAAATTGTGCGAAACATCCCTCTTGTGAAGGCTATTGAGCCCTCTTATATTCCAAGACATAATGTTCATATCTTACTAGGGGATTGGAGAATCTTCAGAATGGTCTTTTGGACACCATCTACTATATCTTGAAAGCTTTCATGCTCTCTCTGCCATTTTCCCGATCTTCTGCCCTGGCCAAGCTTAGTAGCTCCACAATCCGCCTTTGCTCTTGTTCTGGTAACAACTCCACTCGAAGTATTATGATGTTTGCTTTTCTCCTTCTTTTTCTTAGAGTGAGAGAGGACTTCTTCCCAGTCATTATCTTCTTGGCTCTCCATCTCTCTGCTAGATTCCCATTCCTTGTCATACATTCTTCTTTGCTCCTAAGGGAGGGTATCCATTAGGCCATTCCTAAGCTGATTCAGATTTTCAATCGAAAGTTTGGTATTCTGGCTCAGATCCTCAAAGGTGTCCTTAAAAAAATCTGGGGTTGTATTTTCCCCTAGATTAAGAGGGTCAAGGGAAGCATTCAATAGAGGTCGTATTTAGGATTGGAATGCCAATATCCAAAGACAGACCCTAGATAGGAATGTCCTCCAATCTAGGAAACCCATTTTCTTTGCCTTCTGGTAAGATCTTAAGAGTAGAGGAAACAAAGTCCTCATCCCTTTTACCTACATCCATGATTTCCAATGTTTTGTCATCATCTTCCTTAGGACCATCATTATTTTCTGCTCTTGTTTGGTGATTCTTCTTTGCATTAGGGTCCTTAGATTTTGTTTTGTCAATATTGTCAGAGGTATTCCTCTGAGTTTCATTTTTCCTACCAGCCTCCTCACTGGTATTGCTTGCTTGTCCTTCCCCATTAGTTTTCTTTCTCCAAACAGTCTTAGGGTTGGACTGGTGATTTTCTTTTTCTTTACTGACATTTAATGGGCATTTCTTAGCCCAATGCCCCATTTTTCTACATTTGATGCAAGCAAAGGGAATGGATTCAAACTCTCTAGTTTGTGTCCAAGTTCCCAACTTAGATTGAATATCTATCGAAGAAGGAAGGTTAGCACTCTATGAAACTCCTACACAGATTTGAGCAAACACCAACCACTTTCGAGCTGCTTTTATAGGGTCAATAGAAAGAAGTTCTCCAAAAGAACTAGCAATGTCGTTGAAAATGTCTTCATTCTAGTATTCCAGAGGAAGACTCGGGAGTCTAGCCCAAACTAGAATGTTCTCAAAGATAGAGTCAGAGAAGTCAAGGTGAGAGGTCCACTTCTTTAGGGCCACGAAGGATTTTCCAATGACTCATGGTTCACCACTCCTCACAGCCAAAATATCCTCCTTGCAGGTAAACTCAAAGGAAAAGAAACCTCTAGGAAGAACAGCCACCGTAACTTGCCCATTAGTTCACCACTTGTTTTTCAAAAATTCCCTAACCACCTCAACATTTGGTCTAGGGCCCATAAAATTTCCAACTAAGACTTTTTCCATCAAAGCAATATTACGATCAATAATAGGATTAGGCACAAAGATGGTAAACTTACATTTCACTGGGTCAGAATGATTACTCACTGAAAGGAAAATTGATTTACCATTTGGTTTTACCCAAAATAGCGAAGACCAAGGTTTACGCTTTGCTCCTTCCCTTTCAACGGTCCCTACCACTTCATTGGAAATTTTTCCTTTTTCGCCTTTTTTTTCCTTTAGGGGACCCCTCTAGATTCATCTTTCCTCCCGAGTCCACCTAGATTTTGTTTCCAGTGTCCTCATCAGATTCAACCTTACCTTTCTCTGTACTCAGAACATGCGTCGATTCTGCTTGGGATTCCTCATATCCTGCTCCACGCCACACTCCATTGTTTAGAGATTCAAAATTATACTTTTCCCTCCCATGCTCCACAGTCCCACCCATCGCTTCTTGCCCTTGATGACTACGATTGTTGATTGCACTATAGTTGTCCATTTGGTATGTGTATTTTCTATTGCCTTTTGCGAACCTTTATTTTTTCTTGACTTATAACCGCATTTAGGAAACCGCTAGAGGTTGAGTTTTTGTGGCCCATAGATCAACTTTAGTGACTACATTTGTTGATTGTAATGTAGTTGTGTATTCTGCATGCATATTTTGAATCGCTCTTCACAAACCTTCATTTTGTGTTGAGATACAGCCGTATTTACGAAACTGCTCGTATTTGAGTTTTCGTGGGCCATCGATCAACTTTGGTGACTACAATTTTGGATTGTACTATAGTTGTGCATTTTGTATGCATATTTTTAATCACCTTTCACGAACCTTCATTATTTGTTTAGTTATAACAGCATTTAGGAAATCGCTCGAATTTGATTTTTCATGGGCCATCAATCAACTTTGGTGATTACGCTTGTGGATTATATTGTAGTTGTCGATTATATACACGTATTTTTTATCACCTTTCACAAACATTCATTTTTTATTGAGTTATAGCCGCATTTAGCAAACCGTACGTGTTTGAGTTTTCATGGGCCATCGATCAACTTTGGTGACTACGATTGTGGATTAAAATGTAGTTGTGCATTCTATACACGTATTTTCTATCGCCTTTTGAGAACCTTCATTTTTATTTATGTTATACCCACATTTCAGAATCCACTCATGTTTTAGTTTTTGTGGTCGATTAATCAACATTGGTGATTACGATTGTGAATTGCACTATAGTTGTCCATTTTGTACATGTATTTTCTAGCACCTTTCGTGAACCTTCATTTTTTGTTGAGCTATAGCCACATTAGGAAACTGCTCGTGTTTGATTTTTCATGGGCCATCGATCAACTTTGGTGACTGCGATTGTGGATTGCACTGTAGTTTTAAATTATATACACATATTCTCTATCCCCTTTCGTGAGCATTCACTTTTCATTGAGTTATAGCCGCATTTAGCAAATCACTTGTGGTTGAGTTTTTGTGGGCCATCGATCAAATTTAGTCACTACGAGTGTGGATTATACTATAGCTATCCATTCTATACGCGTATTTTCTATTGAATTTCGTGAACCTTCATTTTTTTTTTAGTTATGCCCGCACTTAGGAAACTGCTCCCTTTTGAGATTTTGTGGACCATCGATCAACCTTGGTGACTACAATTGTGCATTTTGTATGCATTTTGTTTGAGTTTTCTATCCCCTTTCGCGAACCTTCATTTTTCGTTTAGTTATAGCCATCTTGAGGAAACCGCTCGTGTTTGAGTTTTCATGGGCCATTGACAAACTTTGGTGAGTACGATTGTGGATGGCACTGTAGTTGTCCATTCTATATGTGTTTTTTTTATCGCTTTTCGTGAACCTACATTTTTTCTTGAGATATAACCGCATTTAGGAAACCGCTCGTATTTGAGTTTTCGTAGACCATCAATCAATTTTGGTGACTACGATTGTGAATTGCATTGTAGTTTTGCATTTTGTACATGTATTTTGTCTCTCCTTTCACAAACCTTCATTTTTGTTGAGTTATAGCTGCATTTAGAAAACTGCTCATGTTTGAGTTTTCATGGGCGATCGATCAACATTGGTGACTATGATTATAGATTGTACTATAGTTATGCTAATATGAATTCTAATTTTCTATTGCCTTTCTGGAACCTTCATTTTTTGTTGAGTTATAGCCACATTTAGTAAACCGCTCGTGTTTTTGTTTTTGTGTGCAATCGATCAACTTTGGAGACTACGCTTGTGGATTGCACTTTAGTTGTGCATTTTATACGAGTATTTTCTATCGCATTTCACAAACCTTAATTTTTTTATTGAGTTATACCCAAATTTAGGAAACCACTCATGTTTGTGTTTTTGAGGGCCATCGATCAACTTTGGAGACCACGCTTGTGGATTAGACTATAGTTGTGCATTCTATATGGATATTTTCTATCGCCTTTCGCAAGCCTTCATTTTTTGTTGAGTTATAACCGCACTTAGAAAATTGCTTGTGCTTAATTTTTCATGGGCCATCGATCAACTTTGGTGACTACTATTGTGGATTGTACTGTATTTTTCCTTTCTATACGCGTATTTTCTATAGCCTTTCATGAACCTTTATTTTTTATTGAATTATAGCCGCACTTAGGAAACCGCTCGTATTTGAGTTTTTCTGTGCTATCGATCAACTTTGGTCACTACGATTATGGATTCCACTGTAGTTGTCCAATTTGTACGCTTTCTATCACCTTTCACGAACCTTCATTTTTCGTTGAGTTATAGCCGCATGTAGGAAACCGCTCATGTTAGAGTTTTCTTGGGCCAGCGATCAACTTTGATAACTACGATTGTGGATTACACTGTAGTTGTGCATTATATACTCGCATTTTCTATTGCGTTTCACAAAACTTCATTTTCGTTGAGTTATAGGCACACTTAGGAAACCTCTCATGTTTGAGTTTTTGTAGGCCGTCAGTCAACTTTTGTGACAATGATTGTGGATTGAGCTCTAGTTGTGCATTATGTACGCATATTTTCTATCGTTTTTCGCGAACCTTCATTTTTTGTTGAGTTATAGCAGCATTTAGGAAACCGCTCATGTTTGAGGTTTTTTTGGCCATCAATCAACTTTAGTGACTATTCTTGTGGATTACATTGTATTTCTGCATTCAACACATGTATTTTCTTTCGCCTTTCGCGAAACTTCATTTTGTGTTGTGTTATAGCCGCACTTAGGAAACCGCTCGTGTTTGAGTTTTCGTTCGCCGCCGATCAACTTTGGTGACTAAGATTGTGGATTGTACTGCAGTTGTGCATTTTGTATGCATATTTTTAATCACCTTTCACGAATCTTCATTTTTTGTGTAGCTATAGCCGCATTTAGACACTCGTGTTTGTGTTTTCATGGGCCATCGATCAACTTTGGTGAGTGTAGTTTTGGATTACACTATCATTGTGGATTCTATACTTACATTTTCTATCACCTTTTGTGAACCTTCATTTATCGTTGAGTTATAGCCAAATTTAGGAAACCACTCATGTTATAGTTTTCATTGGCCATCGATCAACTTCAGTGACTACACTTGTGGATTGTACTGCAGTTGTAGTTTGAGTTTGTGTTTTCATGGGCCATCGATCAACTTTGTGTTTTCATGGGCCATGTTATAGTTTGAGTTTTCGTTCGCCGCCGATCAACTTTGGTGACTAAGATTGTGGATTGTACTGCAGTTGTGCATTTTGTATGCATATTTTTAATCACCTTTCACGAATCTTCATTTTTTGTGTAGCTATAGCCGCATTTAGACACTCGTGTTTGTGTTTTCATGGGCCATCGATCAACTTTGGTGAGTGTAGTTTTGGATTACACTATCATTGTGGATTCTATACTTACATTTTCTATCACCTTTTGTGAACCTTCATTTATCGTTGAGTTATAGCCAAATTTAGGAAACCACTCATGTTATAGTTTTCATTGGCCATCGATCAACTTCAGTGACTACACTTGTGGATTACACTATAGTTGTGCATTCTATACGCATATTTTCCATTTCCTTTCATGAATCTTCATTTTTTGTTGTGTTATAGCCACATTTAGGAAACCTCTTGTGTTTGAATTTTTTTGGGTCATTGATCAACTTTGGTGACTACGTTTGTGGATTGTACTGTTCTTGTCCATTCTATACGCATATTATTAATCGCCTTTCACGAACCTTCATTTTTTGTTGAGTTATAGCCGCATTTAGGAAAATGGTCATGTTTCAGTTTTCATGGACCATCGATCAACTTTGGTGACTACAATTATGGATTACACTGTAGTTGTGCAGTCTATACACATATTTTCTATCACCTTTTGTGAACCTTCATTTTTTGTTGTTATAGCCGCATTTAGGAAATCGCTCGTGTTTGAGTTTTCGTGCGCCATCAATCAACTGTGGTGACTACGATTATGAATTGCACTGTAGTTGTCAATTCTATACACGCATTTTCTATTCCCCTTTTGTGAACCTTCATTTTTCGTTGACTTATAGCCGCATTCAACAAACTGCTTGTGTTTGGGTATTCATGGGCCATCTATGAACTTTGGTGACTACAATTATGGATTGCACTATAGTTTTCCATTCTCTATGCCTATTTTCTATCGCCTTTCATGAAAATTCATTTTTCGTTGAGTTATACACGCATTTAGGAAACCACTAGTGTTGGAGTTTTCATGGGCCATCGATCAACTTTGTTGACTACAATTGTGGATTGCAATGTAGTTGTCCATTCTGTACACATAATTTCTATCAACTTTCGCTAATTATTACTATAACTGAATGAAAAATAAAGGTTTGTGAAAGGCGATAAAAAATATTAGAATGCACAACTAAAGTATAAACCACAATCATAGTCACCAAAGTTGATTAACAACCCATGAAAACTCAAACATGAGTGTTATTCTAAATGCGGCTATAACTCAATAAAAAATGAAGGTTCGTGAAAGGTGATTAAAAATATGAGTACATAATGCAGAACTACAATACAATCCACAAATGTAGTCACCAAAGTTGACCGATGGCCCACAAAAATTCAAACATGAGTGGTTTGCTAATTACATCTATAACTCAACAAAAAATGAAGGTTCGCAAAAGGCTATAGAAAGTAAGATTATAAAATGCACAACTATAGTGTAATCCACAAGAATAGTCACTAAAGTTGATCGGTGGTCCATGAAAACTCAAACTTGAGAGGTTTTTTAAATGCGGCTATAACTCAACAAAAAAAGAAGGTTCACGAAAGGCCATAGAAAATACGAATATAGAATGGACAAGTACAGTGCAATCCACAATAGTAATCACTAAAGTTGATTGATGGCCCATGAAATCTCAAATACAAGCGGTTTCCTAAATGCAGCGATAACTCACCAAATAATGAATGTTCACAAAATACGATAGAAAATATGCACATAAATGGAAAACTATAGTGCAATCCACAAAAGTAGTCATTAAAGTTGATCAATGGCCCATGAAAACTCAAACACGACTGGTTTCCTAAATGCGGCTATAACTCAACAAAAAATGAAGGTTCACGAAAGGTGATAGAAAATACGCATATAGAATGCACAACTACAGTGTAATCCACAAGCGTAGTAGCCAAAAGTTGATCGATGGCCTATGAAAACTCAAACATAAGCGGTTTCCTAAATGCAGCTATAACTCAACAAAACATGAAGGTTCGCGAAAGGTGATAGAAAACACTCATATAGAATGCACAACTACAGTGTAATCCACAAGGATAGACACCAAAGTTGATCGATGGCCGACGAAAACTCAATCTCGAGCAGTTTCCTAAATATGGCTATAACTCAACAAAAAAAGAAGGTTCGTGTAAGGCTATAGTTAGGAAACCGCTCATCTTTGAGTTTTTGTTGGCCATCAATCAACTTTGGTGACTACGATTGTGGATTGTACTATAGTTGTGCATTTTGTAAACATATTTTGAATTGCCTTTCTTGAATCTTCATTTTTTGTTGAGTTATAGCCGCATTTAGGAAAACACTCGTGTTTGAGTTTTGGTGGGCCATCGATCAACTTTGGTGATTACTATTGTGGATTACTCTATACTTGTCCATTCTATATTCATATTTTCTATTGCCTTTCGTGAACCTTCATTTTTTGTTGAGTTATAGCCGCATTTAAAAAACCCCTCGAGTTTTAGTTTTCATGGGCCATCAATCAACTTTAGTGACTATGCTTGTAGATTACACTGTAGTTGTGCATTTTATAATCTTACTTTCTATAGCCTTTTGTGAACCTTCATTTTTGTTTTTGTTATAGACGCAATTAGCAAACCACTCATGTTTGAATTTTTGTGGGCCATCGATCAACTTTGGTGACTACATTTGTGGATTGTATTGTAGTTCTGCATTCTGTACACATATTTTTCATTGCCTTTCACAAACCTTCATTTTTTGTTGAGTTATAGCCACATTTAGGAAAACACTAATGTTTGAGTTTTCATGGGCCGTTAATCAACTTTGGTGACCACGATTGTGGATTGTACTATGGCTGTGCATTTTGTACACATATTTTTAATCGCCTTTCATGAACCTTGATTTTTTGTTGAGTTATAGTCACATTTAAGAAAACGCTCATGTTTGAGTTTTCGTGGGCCATCGATCAACTTTTGTGACTACACTTGTTGAGTACATTGTAGTTGTGCATTCGATACGTATATTTTCTATCGCCTTTTACGAACCTTCATTTTTCGTTGAGTGATAGCCGTATTTAGGAAACCGCTCATGTTTGAGTTTTTGTGGGCCATCGATAAACTTTGGTGACTTTGATTGTGGATTGTGATTTACTTGTCCATTATGTATGCGTATTTTCTATCACCTTTCGTGAACTTTCATTTTTCGTTGAGTTATAGCTGCACTTACGAAACCACTCAAGTTTGAGTTTTCATGGGCCATCGATCAACTTTGGTGAGCATGATTATGGATTACACTATAGTTGTGTATTCTATACGCATATTTTCTATCACCTTTCTAGAACCTTCATTTTTTGTTGAGTTATGGCCACATTTAGGAAACCGCTCGTGTTTGAGATTTTGTGGGCCATCGATCAAGTTTAGTGACTATGCATGTAGATTACACTTTAGTTGTGCATTGTATACACGTATTTTCTTTCGCCTTTATAGCCGCATTTAGGAAACCGATAGTGTTTGAGTTTTCGTACACCATCAATGAACTTTGGTGACTACGATTGTGGATTGTACTACAATTGTGCATTTTGTACACATATTTTTAATTTCCTTTCACGAACCTTCATTTTTTGTTGAGTTATAGCCACATTTAGCAAAACACTCATGTTTGAGTTTTCGAGGGCCATTGATCGGCTTTGGTGACTACAATTGTGGATACTATAGTTGTGCATAGTATACACGTATTTTCTATTGCCTTTTGTGAACCTTCATTTTTTGTTGAGTTATAGCTACATTTAAGAAACCACTTAAGTTTGAGTTTTCGTGGTCCATCGATCAACATTGGTGATTACGCTTGTGGATTACAATGTAGTTGTGCATTCTATACGTGCATTTTCTATCACATTTCGCGAACCTTCATGTTTTGCTGAGATATAGGCGCATTTAGGAAACCGCTCATGTTTGACTTTTTGTGGGCCATTAGTCAACTTTGGTGACTACAATTGTTGATTGTACTGTAGTTGTGCATTCTTCCTGCATACTTTCAATTTCCTTTCACGAACCTTCATTTTTTGTTGAATTATAGCCGCGTTTAGGAAAACACTTGTGTTTGAGTTTTCGTGGGCCATTAATCAACTATGGTAACGATTGCGGATTACACTGTAGTTGTACATTCTATATGCAAATTTTCTATCGCCTTTTGTGAACCTTAATTTTTTGTTGCGTTATACCCGCACTTTCAAAACCACTCATGTTTGAGCTTTTGTGGACCATCAATCAACTTTGGTGACTACGATTGTGTATTGCACTATAGTTGTCTATTATGTACGCATATAACTGTGCATTCTATACGTGTAGTTTCTATGGCCTTTCACGAACTTTCATTTTTCGTTGAGTTGTAGCTACACTTAGGAAACCACTTGTGTTTGAGTTTTTGTAGTCCATCGATCAACTTTGGTAACTACAATTATTGATTGCATTGTAGTTGTCGATTCTCTAGGTGTATTTTCTATCGCCTTTCGCAAACCTTCATTTTTTGTTGAATTATAGCCGCATTTAGGAAACTTCTCATGTTTGAGTTTTTGTGGGCCATCAATCAACTTTGGTGACTATGATTGTGGATTACACTGTAGTTGTCCTTTCTATACACATATTTTCAATCGCTTATCTTGAACCTTCATTTTTGTTGAGTTATAGCTGCACTTAGGAAACCGCTCGTGTTTTGGTTTTTGTGAGCCATCGATTAACTTTGGTGACTATGATTGTGGATTACACTATATTTTCCCATTTGCTACGTGTATTTTCTATTGCCTTTTTTCAACCTTCATTTTTTGTTGAGTTATAGCCCCATCTAGGAAACAGCTTAAATTTTAGTTTTTGTGGGCTATCGATCAACATAGGTGAGTACGCTTGTAGATTACACTGTAGTTGTGCATTCTATATGCGTATTTTCTATCGTCTTTCACGAACCTACCTTTTTTGTTGAGTTATATTAGAATTTAGGAAACCGCTCATGTTTGAGTTTTTGTGGGCTATCGATAAACTTTGGTGACTACGATTGTGGATTGTATTTTAGTTGTGCATTCTATACGCGTATTTTTTATCACATTTCTTGAACTTTCATATTTCATTGAGTTATAGTTGTACTTAGTAACCACTCTTGTTTGAGTTTTCGTGGGCCATCGATCAACGTTAGTGACTGCGATTGTGGATTGCACTATAGTTGTCCATTATGTTCGCGTATTTTCTATCGCCTTTCGGGAACCTTTATTTTTTGCAAGAGTTATAGATGCATTTAAGAAACCGCTCATGTTTGAGTTCTTGTGGGCCATTGATCAACTTTGGTGACTACGATTGTGGATTACACTGTAGTTGTGCATTTTATGCATGTATTTCTATCGCGTTTCGCGAAACTTCATTTTCGTTGAGTTATAGGCACACTTGGGTAACCTATCGTGTTTGAGTTTTCGTGGGCCATCGGTCAACTTTGGTGACAATGATTGTGGATTGCACTCTGGTTGTCCATTTTGTACTCATATTTTCTATCGTATTTCACAAACATTCATTTTTTGGTGAGTTATAGCCGTATTTACGAAACCACTCATATTTGAGTTTTTTTGGCCATTAATCAACTTTAGTGACTATGCTTGTAGATTACATTGTAGTTGTGCATTCTACATTTGTATTTTCTTTCACCTTTCATGAAATTTCATTTTTTGTTGTGTTATAGCTGCACTTAGGAAACTGCTCGTGTTTGAGTTTTCGTGCGCCACCGATCAATTTTGGTGACTATGATTTTGGATTGTACTGCAGTTGTGCATTTTGTACACATTTTTAATCGCCTTTCACGAATCTTAATTTTTTGTTGAGTTAAAGCCACATTTAGACACTTGTGTTTGTGTTGTCGAGGGCCATTGATCAACTTTGGTGAGTGCAATTTTGGATTACACTATCGTTTTGGATTCTATAGATACATTTTCTATCGCCCTTCGAAGAACCTTCATGTTTCATTGAGTTATAGCTACACTTGAGAAACTGCTCATGTTTTAGTTTTCTTGGGGGATCGATCAACTTTGGTGACTACGATTGTGGATTGCACTGTAGGTGTTCATTCTATACACGTATTTACTATCGCCTTTCATGAACCTTAATTTTTTGTTGAGTTATAGCCACATTTAAGAAACCGCTCGAGTTTGAGTTTTTGTAGGCCATCGATCAACTTTGGTGACCACGCTTGTGGATTAGAATGTAGTTGTGCATTCTATATGTGTATTTTTATCACATTTCATGAACCTTCATGTTTTGCTGAGTTTTAGGCGCATTTAGGAAACCACTCATATATGAGTTTTTGTGGGCTATTAATTAACTTTGGTGACTATGATTGTGGTTTCAACTAAAGTTGTACATTCTGTATGCATATTTTGAATCACCTTTCAAGAACTTTCATTTTTTGTTGAATTATACCTACATTTAGGAAAACACTTGTGTGTGAGTTTTTGTGGGCCATCAGTCATCTTTGGTAAGTGTGATTGTGGATTAAACTATAGTTGTGCATTCTATACATACATTTTCTATCGCCTTCCACGAACCTTCATTTTTCCTTGAGTTATAGCTGCAATTAGGAAACCACTCATGTTTGAGTTTTTATGGGCCATCGATAAACTTTGGTGACTACAATTGTGGATTGCACTGTAGTTGTCCGTTCTGTACATGTAATGTCTATCACCTTTCATGAACCTTCATATTTTGTTGAGTTATAGCCGCATTTAGGAAATTGCTCATGTTTGAGTTTTCGTGGGCCATCAATCAACTTTGGTGACTACGATTGTGGATTGTACTGTGGTTGTGTATTTTGTACACATATTTTTAATCGCCTTTCACGAACCTTCATTTTTTGTTGAGTTATACTCGCATTTAAGAAAACGCTTGTGTTTGAGTTTTTGTGGCCCATTGATCAACTTTGGTGACTACACTTGTGGATTACATTGTAGTTGTACATTCTATACACATATTTTATATTACCTTTTATGAACCTTCATTTTCCGTTGAGTTATAGCAGCACTTAGGTAATCTCGTGTTTGAGTTTTTGTGGGCCATCGACCAACTTTGGTGACTATGATTGTGGATTGCACTGTAGTTTTCCACTATGTATGCGTATTTTCTATCGCCTTTCGAGAACCTTCATTTTTTGTTGAGTTATAGCCGCACTTGGGAATACGGTCGAGTTTGAGTTTTTGTGGGCCATCGATGAACTTTGGTGAGTATGATTTTTGATTACACTATAGTTGTGAATTCTATACACGTATTTTCTATCACCTTTTGAGAATCTTCATTTCTTGTTGAGTTATACTCGCATTTAAGAAAACTCTCGTGTTTGAGTTTTCATGGGCCTTCGATAAACTTTGGTGACTACACTTGTGGATTACATTGTAGTTGTGCATTTTATACACATATTTTATATCACCTTTTATGAAGCTTCATTTTTTGTTGAGTTATAGCTGCACTTAGAAAACCGCCCGGGTTTGAGTTTTTGTGTGCCATCGATCAACTTTGTTCTCTATGACTGTGGATTGCACTGTAGTTTGCCACTTTGTACGCATATTTTCTATCGTCTTTCGTGAACCTTCATTTTTTGTTGAGTTATAGCCGCACATAGGAAACCGCTCGAGTTTGAGTTTTCGTGGGCCATCAATCAACTTTGGTGAGTATTACTGTGGATTACATTGTAGTTGTGCATTATATACGTGTATTTTCTATCACCTTTTGAGAACCTTCATGTTTTGTTATGTTATTGCCGCATTTAGGAAATAGCTTGTGTTTGAGTTTTCGTGCACCATCGATCAACTTTGGTGACTACAATTATGGATTGTCTTGCAATTGTGCATTTTGTACACATATTTTTAATTGCCTTTCATGAAGCTTCATTTTTTGTTGAGTTATAGCCGCATTTAGGAAAAAAATCATGTTTGAGTTTTTGTGGCCCATCGATTAGCTTTGTGACTACAATTGTGGATTACACTATTGTTGTGCATTAAATAAGCGTATTTTCTATCGCCTTTTGTGAGCCTTCATTTTTTGTTGAGTTATAGCTGCATTTAAGAAACCGCTCAAGTTTGAGTTTTCGTGGACCATCGTTCAAATTTGGTGACTACGCTTGTGGATTACAATGTAGTTGTGCATTCTATATGCGTATTTTCTATCACATTTCGTGAACCTTCATGTTTTGCTGAGTTATAGGCGCATTTAGAAAATAGCTCATGTTTACGTTTTTGTGGGCCATCGATCAACTTTGGTGACTATGACTGTGGATTGTACTATAGTTGTGCATTTTGTACACATTTTGTATCTCCTTTCACGAACCTTCATTTTTTCTTGAATTATAGCAGCATTTAGGAAAACACTTGTGTTCTAGTTTTCGTGGGCCATCAATCAACTTTGGTGACTACGATTGTGGATTACGCTGTAGTTGTGTATTCTATATGCATACTTTCTATCACCTTTCACGAACCTTCATTTTTTGTTGAGTTATAGCCGCACTTTGGAAACCGCTCATGTTTGATTTTTCATGGGCCATCGATCAACTTTGGTGACTACGATTGTGCATTAAACTATAGTTGTACATTCTATATGCGTATTTTCCATCGCCTTTCACAAACCTTTATTTTTTGTTGAGTTAAAGATGCACTTAGGAGACCACTTGTGTTTGAGTTTTATTGGGCCATCAACCAACTTTGGTAAGTAGGATTGTGGATTGGACTGCAATTGTTCATTCTGTACGCATATTTTCTATCGCCTTTTGCGAACCTTAATTTTTTGTTAAGTAATAGATGCATATATGAAACTGCTCGTGTTTGAGTTTTTGTGGGCCATCTATCAACTTTGGTGATTATGATTATTGATTGCATTGATGTTGTCCATTTTGTACACATATTTTCTATCAGCTTTTGTGAACCTTTATTTTTTGTTAAGTCATAGGCACATTTAGGAAAGTGCTCATGTTTGAGTTTTCGTGGGCCATCAATCAACTTTGGTAAATAAGATTGTGAATTACAGTGTAGCTGTGCATTCTATAAGCATATTTTATATCACCTTCCATGAACCTTCATTTTTTGTTGAGTTATAGCTGTACTTTGGAAACCACTCGTGTTTGAGTTTTCGTGGGCCATCGATCAACTTTGGTGACTACGCTTGTGGATTACACTGTAGTTGTTCATTCTATACAAGTATTTTCTATCAGCTTTCACGAACCTTCATTTTTTATTGAGTTATAGCCAAATTTAGGAACTGCTCATGTGTGATTTTTTTTGGGCCATCGATCAACTTTGGTGACTATGAATGTGGATTGTACTGTAGTTGTGCATTTTGTACGTATATATTTAATCGCTTTTCAAGAAGCTTCAATTTTTGTTAAGTTATAGTTGCATTTTGGAAAACTCTCGTGTTTGAGTTTTCGTGGACCATTGATCAACTTTGGTGACTACAATTGGCCATTACATTGTAGTTGTGCATTCTATATATGTATTTTCAATCACCTTTCGCGAACCTTCATTTTTCCTTTAGTTAACAATTTGGAAATCGCTCGTATTTGAATATTTTTGGGCCATCGATTAACTTTGGTCACTGCAATTGTGGACGGTACTATACTTGTCCATTATGTCTGCAAATTTTCTTTCACCTTCTGTGAACCTTCATTTTTTATTGAGGTATCGCAACATTTATGAAACCGCTCGTCTTTGAGTTTTCGTGATCCATCAATCAACTTTGGTGACTACGATTCTCGATTACACTATAGTTGTGCATTCTATAAATGTATTTTCTATCACCTTTCGCAATCCTTCATTTTTTGTTGAGTTATAGATGCATATAGAAAACCACTTGAGTTTGTGTTTTCGTGGGCCATCGATCAACTATGGTGACTAGGATTGTGGATTGTACTTTAGTTGTGCACTCTATATGCATATTTTAATCCACTTTCACAAACCTTCATTTTTTGTTGACTTATATCCACATTTAGGAAACCGCTCGTATTTGAGTTTTCGTGGGTCATCGATCAACTTTGGTGACTACGATTGTGGATTTAACTGTATTTGTCCATTCTTTATACGTATTTTCTATCGCCTTTCACGAATCTTCATTTTTTGTTGAGTTATAATTGTATTTAGGAAACCGCTCATGTTTGAGTTTTCATGGGCATCGATCAACTTTGATGACTGCGCTTGTCGATTATATTGTAGTTGTACATTTTGTACATATATTTTTAATCACCCTTCACGAACCTTCATTTTTTGTTTAGTTATAGCCGCACTTAGGAAACCACTCGTGTTTCAGTTTTCATGGGCCATCGATCAACTTTGGTGACTACGATTGTGGATTGCACTGTAGCTGTCCATTTTGTACGTGTATTTTCTATTGTGTTTTGCGAACCTTCGTTTTTTGTTGATCTATAACATCATTTAGAAAACTGCTCATGCTTGAGTTTCTTTGGGCCATAGATCTAGATTGGCGACTACGATTGTGGATTGCACTAAAGAATGCACAACTACAGTGTAATCCATAATCGTAGTCACCAAAGTTGATCGATGGCCCACGAAAAACTCAAAATTGAGAGGTTTCCTAAATGCGGCTATATCTCAACAAAAAATGAAGGTTCGTGAAAGGCGGTAGAAATGCATGTAGAGAATGGACAATTACAGTGCAATCCATAATCGCAGTCACCAAATTTGATCGATGGCCCACAAGAACTCAAACACAAGCGGTTTCGTAAGTGCAACTATAAGTCAACGAAAAAAATGAAGGTTCGCGAAAGGCAATAGAAAATACATGTGTAGAATGAACAACTACATTGTAATCCACAATTGTAGTCATCAAAGTTGATCGATGGCTCTTAAAAACTCAAACGCGAGCAATTTCCTAAATGTGGCTATAACTCAACAAAAAATGAAGATTCATGAAAGGAGATTAAAATATGTGTAGAGAATGCACAACTACAATATAGTACACAATTGTAGTCACCAAAGTTGATCGATGGCCTATGAAAACTCAAACACAAGCATTTTTTTACATGGGCTATAACTCAACAAAACATGAAGGTTCGCAAAAGGCGATTAAAAAGATGCATACAAAATGGACAACTACAGTATAATCCACAATCGTAGTTAACTTTGGTGACTACGATTGTGGCTTGCACTGTATTTGTGAATTCTATACGTGTATTTTCTATCACCTTTTGCGAACCTTCATTTTTTGTTGAGTTATAGCCGCATTTAGGAAACCAGTCGTGTTTGAGTTTTCATGGGCCATCGATCAACTTTGATGACTACGATTGTGGATTGCAGTGCCGTAGTTTTCCATTATGTGTGCATATTTTCTATTGCCTTTCGCGAACCTTCATTTTTCATTGAGTTATAGCCGTATTTAGGAATCTGCTCATATTTGAGTTGTCATGGGCCATTGATCAATGTTGGTGATTACAACTATGGATTGCACTGTAGTTGTCAATTTTCTACGAGTATTTTCTGTCGCACTTCACAAACCTTCATTTTTCATTGAGTTATAGCCAGATTTAGGAAACCACTCATGTTGTATTTTTCATTGGCCATCAATCAACTTCGGTGACTATGCTTGTGGATTATACTATAGCTGTAAATTCCATACACATATTTTCCATTGCCTTTCGTGAATCTTCATTTTTTGTTGAGTTATAGCCGCATTTAGGAAACCTCTTGTGTTTGAATTTTTGTGGGCCATTGACCAAATTTGGTGACTATGTTTGTGGATAGTACTATAGTTGTCCATTCTATTTGCATATTTTTAATCACCTTTCACGAACCTTCATTTTTTGTTGAGTTATAGCTCCATTCAGGAAAATGGTAATGTTTAACTTTGGTGAGTACGATTATGGATTACATTGTAGTTGTGTAGTCTATAAACATATTTTCTATCGCCTTTAGCAAACCTTCATTTTCTGTTGAGTTATAGCCACATTTAGGAAACCGCTCATGTTTGAGTTTACGTGCGCCCTCGATCAACTTTGGTGAGTATGATTGTGAATTGCACTATAGTTCTGAATTCTATACGTGTATCTTCTATCCCCTTTTGTGAACCTTCATTTTTCCTTGAGTTATAGCTGCATTCAGCAAACCGCTCGTGTTTGAGTATTCATGGCCCATCGGTCAACTTTGGTGACTATGATTGTTGCTTGCACTATAGTTTTCCATTCTCTATGCATATTTTCTAGTGCCTTTCGCGAACCTTCATTTTTTGTTGAGTTATAGGCACATTTAGGAAACTACTAGTGTTGGAGTTTTCATGGGCCATCGATCAACTTTCGTACTACAATTGTGGATTTCAATGTAGTTTTCCATTCTGTACACATAATTTCTATCGACTTTCGTTAATTACGACTATAATTGAACGAAAAATGAAGGTTCATGAAAGGCGATAAAAAATATGGATATAGAATGCACAACTAAAGTATAATCCACAATCATAGTCATCAAAGTTGATTGATGGCCCATGAAAACTCAAACATGAGTGTTTTCCTAAATGCAGCTATAACTCAACAAAAAATGAAGGTTCGTGAAAGGTGATTAAAAATATGCATACAAAATGCAGAACTACAATACAATCCACAAATGTAGTCACCAAAGTTGATCGATGGCCCACAAAAATTCAAACATGAGTGGTTTGCTAATTGCGTCTATAACTCAGCAAAATATGAATTTTCACAAAAGGCTATAGAAAATACGATTATAAATGCACAAGTACAGTGTAATCCACAAGCATAGTCACCAAAGTTGATCGATGGCCCACAAAAACTCAAACTCGAGGGGTTTTTTAAATGCGGCTATAACTAAACAAAAAATGAATGTTCGTGAAAGGAAATGGAAAATACGAATGTAGAATGGACAAGTACAGTGCAATCCATAATTTAGTAGTCACCAAAGTTGATCGATGGCCCATGAAAACTCAAATACGAGCGGTTTCCTAAATGCGGCCATAACTCACCAAATAATGAATTTTCACAAAAGGCGAAAGAAAATACACACACAGAATGGAAAACTATGGGGCAATCTGAATGTTCACAAAAGGTGATAGAAAATACGACCATAGAATGGAAAACTACTTTGCAATCCACAATCATAGTCATCAAAGTCGATCGATGGCCCATGAAAACTCAAACACGACTGGTTTCCTAAATGCGGCTATAACTCAACAAAAAATGAAGGTTCGCGAAAGGTGATAGAAAATACGCGAATAGAATGCACAGCTACAATGTAATCCACAAGTGTAGTCGCCAAAGTTGATCGATGGCCGATGAAAACTCAAACATGAGCGATTTCCTAAATGCGGCTATAACTCAACAAGAAAGGAAGGTTCGCGAAAGGTGATAGAAAACACTCATATAGAATGCATAATTATAGTGTAATCCACAAGCGTGGTCACCAAAGTTGATCGATGGCCCACGAAAACTCAATCTCGATCAATTTCCTAAATACGGCTATAACTCAACAAAAAATGAAGGTTCGCATAAGGCTATACTTAGGAAACCGCACGTGTTTGAGTTTTTGTGGGCCATCAATCAACTTTGGTGACTACGATTGTGGATTGCACTTTACTTGTTCGTTCTGTACGCGTAATTTATATCGGCTTTTGTGAACCTTCATTTTTTGTTGAGTTATAGCCGCATTTAGGAAATTACTCGTGTTTGAATTTTTGTGGGCCATCAATCAACTTTGGTGACTACGATTGTGGATTGTACTATGGTTATACATTTTGTACACATATTTTTAATCGCCTTTCACGAACCTTCATTTTTTGTTGAGTTATAGTCGCATTTAAGAAAACGCTCGTGTTTGAGTTTTCATGGGCCATCGATCAACTTTTGTGACTACACTTGTGGATTACATTGTAGTTGTGCATTCTATAAGTGTATTTTCTATCACCTTTCGAGAACCTTCATTTTTTTTTAAGTTATACCTGTATTTAGGAAACCGCTCATGTTTGAGATTTTGTGGGCCATCAATCAACTTTATTGACTATGCATGTACATTACACTTTAGTTGTGCATTGTATACGTGCATTTTCTTTTGCCATTTGCGAACCTTCATTTCTTTTTGTGTTTTAGCCACATTTAGGAAAATGCTAGTGTTTGAGTTTTCATACACCATCGATGAATTTTGGTGACTATGATTGTGGATTGTACTATAGTTGTGCATTTTCTACGTATATTTTCAATTTCCTTTCAGGAAGCTTCATTTTTTGTTGAGTTATAGCCGCATTTAGGAAAACACTCATGTTTGAGTTTTTGTGGGCCATCGATAAGCTTTGGTGACTACAATTGTGGATTACACTATAGTTTTGCATTATGTACACGTATTTTCTATCGCCTTTTGTGAACCTTCATTTTTTGTTGAGTTATAGCTGCATTTAAGAAATTGCTCGAGTTTGAGCTTTCATGGTCCATCGATAAACTTTTGTGACTATGCTTATGGATCACAATGTAGTTGTGCATTCTATACGCGTATTTTGTATAACATTTCGTGAACCTTCATGTTTTGCTGAGATATAGGCACATTTTGGAAACTGCTCATGTTTGAGTTTTTTTGGGCCATTAATCAACTTTTGTGACTACAATTGTGGATTGTACTGTAGTTGTGCATTCTGCCTGCATATTTTGAATTGCCTTTCACGAACCTTCATTTTTTGTTGAATTATAGCCACATTTAGGAAAACACTTGTGTTTGAGTTTTCGTGGGCCATCAATCAACTATGGTAACGATTGTGGATTACACTGTAGTTGTGCATTCTATACGCATATTTTCTATCGCCTTTCACGAACCTTAATTTTTTTTCAGTTATAGCTGCACTTTCGAAACCGCTCATGTTTCAGCTTTCGTGGGCCATCAATCAACTTTGGTGACTACGATTGTGTATTGCGCTATAGTTGTCTATTTTGTATGCATATAGCTGTGCATTCTATACGTATACTTTCTATGGCCTTTCACAAACTTTCATTTTTCGTTGAGTTATAGCTACACTTAGGAAACCACTTGTGTTTGAGTTTTCGTGGTCCATCAATAAAATTTCGTAACTACGATTATTGATTGCACGGTAGTTGTCCATTCTCTATGTGTATTTTCTATCGCCTTTCGCAAACCTTCATTTTTTGTTGAATTATAGCCGCATTTAAGAAACTGCTCATGTTTGAGGTTTTGTGGGCAATCAATCAACTTTGGTGACTACAATTGTCAATTACACTGTAGTTGTCCTTTCCATACACGTATTTACTATTGCTTATCGCGAACCTTCATTTTTCGTTGAGTTATAGTTACACTTAGGAAACCACTCGTGTTTGAGTTTTCGTGAGCCATCAATTAACTTTGGGGACTCTGATTGTGGATTGCACTGTAGTTGTCCATTCGCTATGTGTATTTTTTATTTCCTTTTACGAACCTTCATTTTTTGTTGAGTTATAGCTGCATCTAGGAAACAGCTTGATTTTCAGTTTTCGTGGGCTATCGATTAGCATACATGACTCTGCTTGTGGATTACACTATAGTTGTGCATTCTATACGCGTATTTTCTATCGTCTTTCACAAACCTACATTTTTTGTTGACTTATATGAGAATTTAGGAAACCTCTCATGTTTGAGTTTTCATGGGCTATCGATAAACTTTGGTGACTACGATTGTGAATTGTACTATAGTTGTGCATTTTGTACGCATATTTTTAATCACCTTTCAAAACACTTGATTTTTTTTTGAGTTATAGTTGCACTTAGGAAAACTTTCGTGTTTTAGTTTTTGTGGGCCATCGATCTAATTTGGTGACTACGATTATGGATTACACTGTACTTGTGCATTCTATATGCTTATTTTCTATCGCCTTTATCGAACATTCATTTTTCGTTAAGTTTTTAGCTGCACTTAGAAAATTGCTCTTGTATGAGTTTTCAAAGGTCATAGATCAACTTTGTGAACTATGATTGTGGATTGCACTATAGTTGTCCATTTTGTACGTGTATTTTCTATTGACTTCCGTCAATCTTCAACTTTTGTTGAGTTATAGTCGCATTTAGGAAACCGCTCGTGTTTCAGTTATCATGGACGATCGATTAGCTTTGCTTAGTATGAATGTGGATTGCACTGTAGTTGTGCATTATGAATCATAAATTTCTATCGAATTTTGTAAACCTTATTTTTTTTGCTGATTTACAAACGCATTTAGGAAACCACTTGTGTGTATGAAAATATGATCTATTTAATCAATTAAAAACACAATCAATAAAACATTAAATCAAAGAAACTGAAAGAAAAACAAAAATAAGCAAACTGTTTTATGGAAGCCTCTCCGAAGTCGTCTTATTGTTCTCTATCTCTAGCATTTCGTTTCGCACAAGTTGCTCTCAGATTTGGAATGCCAAGTTCAACGAAGTAGGCTATTGAAGAATGAGATTAAAAATGCATACTATGCTAAATGCAAGATTATGCTATGATGAGAATATTGCTTAAATGCTAAAAATGCAAGAATGCAAGTGTAATGTATGCGTATGTTGTGTTCATCGTGTGTTGTAACCAATGCTTGGATTTGCACGTGCATTTATAGAAATTTTCAAAGATTTTGATTGGCTGGGTTGGTCAACGGATGTGATAATTCCTGACAGATCGAACGGTTGAAGATAGATGAGATTGAAGAGAAAATAGAAGAAAACAAATAAAGCAAGATTTTTCCATTTTCATGGAAGAGATAAGATGAGATGATTTAAAAATCATCTTTTTTTAGAAGGAAAATGGAAAGATTTTGAGAAGATAAATAATGAATTATCTAATTCCATTATTTATTTATGAGTGTAAGTTGATTTTTCTTAACTAAATATTTAATTAAGATTTTGAGGAAACCAGAAGATTTTATAATGAAATGAAATGTCTAATTATGATTTGAAGAAAGCAGAAGATCTTTAATTAAATAAAATATTTAATTAAATTAGAAAGAATGACATGTGTTATGAGATTAATTAAATAAAAGTATTTAATTAATTTAGAGGAAAGTTTTAAACAGAAGAAAATAGATCTTTAAATTTAATTAAAAAGATTTAATTAAATTCAAAAGATGATAATTAACTTAAATAAATAAAATATATTTATTTAATTTAATCAAGTAGATATGTGGAATAATTAAATAAAATAGATTTATTTAATTATGGTGGGAGAATAAAATGAATGAACAATATAAGTAAATTGATTAACTTTAATTACATGTAGAAGGCTTTAGAGGAATTAATTAAATAATAAATATTTAATTAAATGTCAGGATTATTTAAACATGACCAATTTTATGCATATACACCACTCATGTTTAAGTTTTTGTGGGCCATGGGTCAACTTTGCTGACTACGATTGTGGATTACACTTTAGTTGTGCATTCTATATACGTAATTTCTATTGGCTTTCATGAACCTTCATTTTTCATTGAGTTATAGCTGCACTTAGGAAACCACTCGTGTTTGAGTTTTTGTGGGCCATCGATTAACTTTGGTGACTACGATTGTGGATTGCACTGTAGTTTTCTAGTCTGTATGCATATTTTCTATCACCTTTCATGAACTTTTATTTTTTGTTGAGTTATAGCCGCACTTAGGAAACTGCTCATTTTTTAGTTTTTGTAGGCCATCAATCAACTTTGGTGACTACGATTGTGGATTGCAGTATAGTTTTCCATTTTGTACGAGTATTTTCTATTGCCTTTCACGAAAATTCATTTTTTGTTGAGTTATAGTCGTATTTAGAAAAACACTCGTGTTTGAGTTTTTGTGGGCCATTAATCAACTTTGGGGACTACAATTGTGGAATACACTATAGTTGTGCATTCTATACACGTATTTTCTATCGTCGTTTGTGAATCTTCATTTTTCATTCAGTTATAGCCGCACTTAGGAAACCGCTCGTGTTTGAGTTTTCATGGGACATCAATCAACTTTGGTGACTATGATTGTGGATTGGACTTTATTTGTCCATTCTATACATGTATTTTCTATCACCTTTCGCGAACCTTCATTTTTTGTTGAGTTCTAGCCGCATTTAGGAAACCTCTCATGTTTGAGTTTTTGTGAACCATGGATCAACTTTAATGAATAAGATTGTGGCTTGCAATGTACTTGTACATTATGTACATGTATTATCTATTGCCTTTCGTGAGCCTTCATTTTTTGTTGAGTTATACCGGCATTTAGTAAACCGCTCATATTTGAGTATTTTTGTGCCATCGATCAAATTTGGTGACTGCGATTATCAGTTGTAATGTAGTTGTACATTTTGTATGCATATTTTTAATCACCTTACACGAACCTTCATTTTTGTTGAGTCATAGCCGCATTTAGGAAAATGCTCGTGTTTGTGTTTTCGTGGGCCATCGATCTACTTTAGTGACTACGATTGCGGATTGTACTATAGTTGTCCATTCTATATGTGTATTTTCGATCGCCTTTCGTGAACCTTCATTTTTTATTGTTTTATAGCCACATTTAGGAAACCACTCGTGTTTAAATTTTTATGGGCCATCAATCAACTTTCGTGACTATGATTGTGGATTACAATGTAGTTGTGCATTCTATAAGGGTATTTTCTATCACGTTTCATGAACCTTCATTTTTTGTTAAGTTATAGCTGCACTTAGGAAACGGCTCATGTTTGAGTTTTTGTGGGCCATCGATCACCTTTGCTGACTACGATTGTGGATTTCACTGTAGTTGTCCATTCTGTACACGTATTTTCTATCGCCTTTCTTGAACCTTAATTTTTTGTTGAGTTATAGCCTCACTTAGGACACTGCTCAAGTTTGAGTTTTCGTGGGTCATCGATCAACTTTGGTAACTACGCTTGTAGATTACACTGTAGTTATGCATTCTATATGGGTATTTTCAATTGCTTTTTATGAACCTTCATTTTTCATTGAGTTATAGCCGCACTCAGGAGACTGCTCGTGTATGAGATTTCGTGGGCCATTAATCAACATTGGTGACTACGATTGTGGATTGCATTGTAGATGTCAACTCTGCACACATATTTTCTATCGCCTTTCCTGAACCTTCATTTTTTGTTGACTTATAGTAGCATTTAGGAAACTGCTCGAGTTTGAGTTTTCGTGGGCCATAGATCAACATTGTTGAGTACGCTCCTAGATTACACTATAGTTTTGAATTTTATACACGTATTTGCGTTTTCGTGGGCCATCGATCAACATTGGTGACTACAATTATGGATTGCACTGTATTTTTCCATTCTACACGTGTAATTTATATCGCCTTTTGTGAACCTTTATTTTTATTTGAGTTATAACTGCATCTAGGAAACTACTCATGTTTGAGTTTTTGTTGGCCATCGATCAACTTTGGTGAATAAAATTGTGGATTATACTATAGTTGTGCATTTTGCATGCATATTTTTTACCACCCTTGATGAACCTTCATTTTTTGTTGAGTTATAGCCACATTTAGGAAATTACTCATGTTTGAGTTTTCATCGGCCATCGATCAACTTTGGTGACTACGATTTTGGATTACACTATAGTTGTGCATGCTATACACGTATTTTTCATCTCCCTTTGCAAACCTTCATTTTTTTGTTGAGTTATAGCCACACTTAGGAAACTACTCGTGTTTTTGTTTTCGTGGTTCATCAATCAATTTTGGTTACAACATTTGTGGATTGCATTGTAGTTGCCTATTTTGTACGCGTACTTTCTATCACCTTTTGGGAACTTTCATTATTTGTTTAGTTATAGCTGCATTTAGGAAACCACTCAAGTTTGAGTTTTCATGGGCCATCGATCAATTTTGGTGACTACGCTTGTGGATTACACTATAGTAGTGCATTCCATACGCGTGTTTTCTATCATCTTTCATGAACCTTCATTTTTCGTTCAGTTATAGCTGTACTTTGGAAAACGCTGGTCTTTGAGTTTTTATGGCCATCGATCAACTTTTGTCACTATGATTATGGATTGCATTGTAGTTGTCCATTTTGTACGTGTATTTTGTATCGCCTTTCAAGAACCTTCATTTTTTGTTGTGTTATAGCCACATTGAGGAAATCCCTCGTGTTTGAGTTTTTGTGGGTCATCAATCAACTTTTGGGACTATGACTGTCAATTACACTGTAGTTTTGCATTCTATACACGTATTTTCTATTGCCTTACACGAACCTTCATTTTTAGTTGTGTTAAAGCCACACTTAGGAAACCACTCGTGTTTGTGTTTTCGTGGGCCATCGATCATCTTTGGTGACTACAATTGTGGAGTGCATTGTATTTGTCCATTCTCTACGTGTATTTTCTATTACCTTTCATAGGCCTTCATTTTTTGTTCAGATATAGCCGCATTTAGGAAACCGCTGGAGTTTGAGTTTTCATGGGCCATCGATCAACTTTGGTGAGTACGATTGTGGATTACACTGTAGTTGTGCATTCTATATGCGTATTTTCTATCGCCTTTCGCAAACCTTCATTTTTAGTTGAGTTATAGCTGCGCTTTTCAAATCGCTCGTGTTTGAGTTTTCATGGGCCATTAATCAACTTTGGTCACTACGATTTTTGATTGCACTATAGTTGTCCATTCTGTATGCGTATTTTCTATTGCCTTTAACCAATCTTCATTTTTTGTTGAGTGATAGCCGCGTTTAGGAAACAACTTGAGTTTGAGGTTTCGTCGGCCATTGATCAACTTTGGTGACTGCGGTTGTGGATTGTACTGTAGTTGTTCATTCTGTATGTGTATTTTGTGTCGCCTTTCCTGAACCTTCATTTTTTGTTGAGTTATAGCCACATTTAGGAAACCACTCGAGTTTGAGTTTTCGTGGGCCTTCGATCAACTTTGGTGAGTACACTTGTGGAATACACTGTAGTTGTGTATTCTATACACGTATTTTCTATCAGCTTATGCAAACCTTTTTTTCTTAAGTTATAGCCGCATTTAGAAAACCACTCATGTTTCAATTTTTGTAGGCCATCGATCAACATTGGTGAGTACGCTTATGGATTGCACTGTAGTTGTGCATTCTATATGCGTATTTTCTATTGCCTTACGCAAACCTTTTTTTGTTGAGTTATAGCCCCACTCAGGAAACCAATCATGTTTGAGTTTTCATGGGTTGTGAATCAACTTTGCTGACTATGATTGTGGATTGCAATGTAGTTGTCCATTTTGTTCATTAATTTTCTATCACCTTTCGCGAAACTTCATTTTTTGTTTAGTTATAGCTGCGATTAGGAAACCGTTCGTGTTTGAGTTTTAATAGGCCGTTGATCAACTTTGGTGACCACAATTTTGGATTGCACAGTAGTTGTCCATTAGAACTCAAAGAAAAATGAAGATTCGTGAAAGGTGATAGAAAATACACATATACAATGCACAACTATAGGGTAATCCATAATCGTAGTCACCAAAGTTGATCAATGGCCCATTAAAACTCAAACACGATTGTTTTCCTAAATGTAGCTGTCTTAACAAAAAATGAAGATTCCTTAAAGGCGATTAAAAATATGTGTACATAATACACAACTACAGTACAATCAACAATCGTAGTCACCAAAGTTGATTGATAGCACTCAAAAACTTAAACATGAGCAGTTTTCTAAATGCGGCTATGACTCAATAGAAAATGAAGTTTTGTGAAAGGTGATAGAAAATACATGTATAGAATACATAACTACAGTGTAATCCATAATCGTAGTCACCAAAGTTGATCGATGGCCCATAAGAACTCAAAAATGAGTGTTTCCCTAAATACAGGTATAACCCAATAAAAAATGAAGGTTTGCAAAAGGCGATAGAAAATACGCGTATAGAATGGACAACTATAGTGCAATCCACAATCGTCATCACTAAAGTTGATTGATGGCCCACGAAAACTCAAACATGAGCGGTTTCCTAAATAAGGCTATAACTCAATGAAAAAAGAAGGTTCACGAAAGGCGATAGAAAATACGCGTACAGATTGGACAAGTACAATGCAATCCACAATCGTAGTCACCAAAGATGATTTATGGCCCATGAAAATTCAAAAACGAGCGGTTCCCTAAATGTGGCTATATCTCAACGAAAAATTAAGGTTCGCGAAAGGTAATAGAAAATATGCATTTAGGAAACCGCTCGAGTTATAGTTGCATTTGGGAAATAGTTCGAATTTGAGTTTTCGTGGGCCATTGATCAACATTGGTGACTATGCTTGTGGATTACAGCCGCATTTAGGAAAATGCTCATGTTTGAGGTTTTGTGAGTCAATGATCAACATTGGTGACTACGATTGTGGATTACACTGGAGTTGTGCATTCTATACGTGTATTTTGTATCACCTTTCGCAAACCTTTAGTTTTTTTTGAGTTATAGCCTCACTTAGGAAACCGCTCGTGTTTGAGTTTCGTGGGTCATCTATCAACTCTAGTGACTATGATTGTACATTGAACTGTAGTTTTCCATTTTGTATGCGTATTTCATATTGGCTCTCGGGAAACTTCATTTTAAGTTGAGTTATAGCCACATATAGGAAACCATTCATGCTTACATTTTTGTGGGCCATCAATCAACTTTGGTGACTACGATTGTGGATTGTATTGTAGTTGTGCATTCTATACGTCCATTTTTAATCACCTTTCACGATGAACTTTGGTGACTACGATTGTGGATCACATTGTAGTTGAGCATTCTATACACATATTTCCTATTGCCTTTCATGAACTATCATTTTTTGTTGAGTTATAGTTGTCCTTAGGAAACCTCTTGTATTTGACTTTTTGTGGGCCATCGATCAACTTTGGTGACTATGATTCTGGATTGCACTGTACCTATCCATCCTATACGTCTATTTTGTATTGCCTTTCGCGAACCTTCATTATTTATTGAGTTATAGCCGCATTTAGGAAACCGCTCGAGTTTAAGTTTTCATTGGCCATGGATCCAAGTTTGGTGACTATGCTTGTGGATTGCATTATAGTTGTGCATTCTATACACATATTTTCTATTGCCTTTCGGGAACCTTCATTTTTTGTTAAGTTATAGCCACATTTGGGAAACCGCTCGTGTTTGAGTTTTCGTTGGGCATCAATCATCTTTGGTGACTACGATTGTGGATTGCAATGTATTTTTCCATTCAGTACACGTATTTTCTAGTACCTTTTGTGAATATTCACTTTTTGTTGAGTTATAGCAGCATTTAGGAAACTGCTCGTATTTGAGTTTTTGTGGGCCATCAATCAACTTTGGTTTCTACAATTGTGGATTACACTATAGTTATTCATTTTTTACATGTATTTTCTAACGCCTTTCATGAACCTTCATTCTTTCCTGAGTTATAGACGCATTTAGGAAAATGCTCGTGTTTCAGTTTTCTTGGGCCATCAATAAACTTTGGTGAATACAATTGTGGATTACACTGTAGTTGTGCATTCTATATGCATATTTTCTACTTCCTTTCATGAACTTTCACTTTTTGTTGAGTTATAGCCGCACTTAGGAAACTGCTCATGTTTGAGTTTTCATACGCCATCGACCAACTTTGGTGACTTTGATTCTGGATTATAGTTGTCCATTTTTTATGTGTATTTTCTATTGCCTTTCCCGAACCTTCTTTTTTTGTTGAGTTATAGCTGCATTTAGGTAACAGCCCGTGTTTGAGTTTTCATGGGCCATCAATCAACTTTGGTGACTACGACTGTGGATTGTACTGTAGTTGTGCATTCTATACGTATATTTTTAATGGACTTTCATGAACCTTCATTTTTTCTTGAGTTATACCTACATTTATCAAAACATTCATGTTTGAGTTTTCATGGGCCATCGATTAACTTTGGCGACTACAATTTTGGATTGCATTATAGTTGTCCATTCTATACATGTATTTTCTATCGCCTTTCGCAAACCTTCATTTATTCTTAAGTTATAGCCGCATTTAGGAAACCCCTCGCATTTGAGTTTTTGTGGGCCATTGATCTACTTTGGTGACTACGATTGTGGATTGTACCATAGTTGTGCATTCTGTATGCATATTTTTAATTGTCTTTCATGAAACTTCTTTTATTGTTGAGTTGTAGTCACGTTTAAGAAAACGCTCATGTTTGAGTTTTCATGGGCCATCGATCAACTTTGGTGACTACGATTGTGGATTACATTTTAGTTGTGCATTCTATATGTGTATTTTCTATCACCTTTCAGGGACCTTCATTTTTCGATGAGTTATAGCTTCACCTAGGAAACCGCTTGTGTTTGAGTTTTCATGTGCGTTGGATCAACTTTAGTGACTATGATTGTGGATTGCACTGTATTTTTCCATTTTGTACGCATATTTTCTATCGCCTTTTGCAAACATTCATTTTTTGTTGAGTTATAGCCACATTTAGGAAACCGTGTGAGTTTGAGTTTTTGTGTGCCATCGATCAACTTTGGTGACTACGATTGTGGATATTATTGTAGTTGTGCATTTTGTACGCATATTTTTAATCACCTTTTATGAACCTTCAGTTTTTGTTTATTTATAGCCACATTTAGGAAAACACTTGTGTTTGAGTTTTTGTGGTCCATCGATCAACTTAGCTGACTACGATTGTGGTTTACACTTTAGTTTTGTATTCTATACATGTATTTTCTATTGCCTTTTGCGAAACTCTATTTTTTGTTGAGTTATAGCTGCACTTAGGAAACCGCTCGTGTTTGAGTTTTCGTGGTCCATTGATCAACTTTGGTAACTACGATTATTGAATGCACTTTACTTGTCCTTTCTCTACTTGTATTTTTTGTCACCTTTTGCAAACCTTCATTTTTTGTTGAGTTATAGCCTCATTTAGGAAACCGCTCATGTTTGAGTTTTTGTGGGCCATCGATCAACTTTGGTGACTAGGATTGTGGATTACACTATAGTTATGCATTGTATACGCGTATTTTCTATCACCTTTTGTGAACCTTCATTTTTGCTGGGTATAACAGCATTTAGGAAACCACTCATGTTTGAATTTTTGTGGGTGATCAATCAACTTTGCTGACTACGATTATGGATTCTATGCATATTTTTAATCACCTTTGATGAACTTTCATTTTAGTTGTTATAGCATTATTTAGCAAACTGCTCATTTTAGAGTTTTTGTGGGCCATCAATAAACTTTGGTGACTACAACTTTGGAATGTACTATAGTTATGCATTTTGTATGCATATTTCTAATCGACGTTCATGAACCTTCAGATTTGTTGAGTTATAGCGACATTTAGGAAAATTCTCATGTCTGAGTTTTGGTGTGCATCAATCAACATTGGTGACTAAGATTGTGGATTACACCTAGTTGTGCATTCTATACGCTTATTTTCTATAACCTTTCGTGAACCTTCATTTTTCGTTGAGTTATAGCCACACTTAGGAAACCACTCGTGTTTAACTTTTCGTGGCCCATCGATCAACATTTGTGACTATGATTATTTATTGCACTGTAGTCTTCCATTCTCTACATGTATTTTCTATCGCATTTTGGGAACATTCATTTTTTGTTGTGTTATAGCTGCATCTAGGAAACTGCTTGAGTTTGAGTTTTCCTGGGCTTTTGATCAACTTTATAGACTACGCTTTTGGATTACAATGTAGTTGTGCATTCTATATGCGTATTTTCTATCGCCTTTCACGAACCTTCATTTTTTGTTGAGTTATAGGAAACTGCTCGTGTCTGAGTTTTTGTGGGCTATCGATCAACTTTGGTGACTATGATTGTGGATTAAACTTTAGTTGTGCATTCTATACACATATTTTCTATTGCCTTTCATGAACCTTCATTTTTTATTGAGTTATAACAGCATTTAGGAAACCGATCATGTTTGAGTTTTTGTGGGTCATCAATCAACTTTGATGACTACGATTGTGGATTGTACTATAGTTATGCATTTTGTACGCATATTTTTTATCGCCTTTCAGGACACTTGATTTTTGTTTGACTTATAGTTGCATTTACCAAAACTCTCATGTTTGATTTTTCGTGGGCCATCAATCAACTTTGGTGACTATGATTGTTGATTACACTGTAGTTGTGCATTCTATATCCGTATTTTCTATCGCCTTTCATGAACATTCATTTTTTGTTGAGATTTAGCTGCACTTAGGAAACTGATCGTGGTTGTGTTTTCATGGGTCATCGATAAACCTTGTTGAATATAATTTTGGATTGCACTATAGTTGTCCATTTTGTACGCGTATTTTCTATCGCCTTTCATTAACCTTCATTTTTTGTTGAGTTATAGCTGCATTTAGGAAACCCATCGTGTTTGAGTGTTCATGGACCATCGATTAGCTTTTGTGAATACGATTGTGGATTACACCGTAGTTGTGCATTATGAACGCTAATTTTCTATTGGCTTTTGCGAACCTTCATTTTTTGTTGAGTTATAGCCACATTTAGGAAACTGCTCATGTGTGAGTTTTCTATATGCGTATTTTCTATCGCCTTTTGCGAACCTTAATTTTTTGTTGAGTTATAGCCGCACTTAGGAAACCACTCGTATTTGAGTTTTCGTGAGCTATCGATCAACATTGGTGGCTACGATTGTGGATTTCTCTATAGTTATCCAGTTTGTACATGTATTTTCTAATGTCTCTCGTGAACCTTCATTTTTTGTTGACTTATAGCCGCATTTAGGAAACCGCTCATGTTTGAGATTTCATGGTCCATCGATCAAATTTGGTGACTACGATTCCAGATTACACTATAGTTGTGCATTCTAGACGCATATTTTCTATTGCCTTTCATGAACCTTCATTTTTCGTTCAATTATAGCCGCACTTAGGAAACTGCTCGTGTTTGAGCTGTAGTGGAACATCGATCAACTTTGGTGACTACGATTGTGAGTTGCACTATAGTTGTTTATTCTATACACGTATTTTCTATCACCTTTCACTAAAGTTTAGTTTTTTTTTGTGTTCTACCCGCATTTACGAAACCTCTCTTGTTTGAGTTTTTGTTGACCATCAATCAATTTTAATGACTATGACTATGGCTTCCACTATAGTTGTCCATTATGTACGGATATTTTTAATTGCCTTCCACAAACCTTCATTTTTTGTTGAGTTATAATAGCATTTAGGAAAAACACTAATGTTTGAGTTTTTTTGGGCCATCGATTAGCTTTGGTGACTATGATTGTGGATTATACCATAGTTGTGCATTTTGTACGCATATTTTTAATCAACTTTCATGAACCTTCATTTTTTGTTGAGTTATAGCCGCATTTAGGAGAATGCAACTTTGGTGACTACGATTGTTGATTACACTATAGTTGCCCATTCTGTACACGTATTTTCTATCGCCTTTCATGAACTTTTTTTTTTTTGGAGATATAGCCACATTTAGGAAATCGCTCACATTTGAGTTTTTGAGGGCCATCGATCAACTTTGGTGAATACAATTCTGGATTGTACTATAGTTGTGCATTCTTTACGTATATATTTAATCGCTTTTCATGAACCTCCATGTTTAGTTTAGTTATAACAGCTTTTAGAAAAATGCTCGTGTTTGAGTTTTCATGGGCCATCGCTCAACTTTGCTGACTACGCTTGTGGATTACACTATAGTTGCGCATTCTCTATTCGTATTTTCTATCGCTTTTCAAGAAACTTCATTTTTTGTTGACTTATAGCCGCATTAAGAAATGCTCATGTTTGAGTTTTGTGGGCCATTGATCAACTTTGGTGACTACGATTGTGCATTACAATCTAGTTGTGCATTCTATATGCATATTTTCTATCACCTTTCGCGAACTTTAAATTTTTTTTAGTTACAGCTACATTTAGGAATCAGCGCATATTTGAGTTTTTGTGGCCCATCGATCAACTTTGGTTACTAGGATTGTGGATTGTACTATAGTTGTGCATTTTTTATGCATATTTTTAATCATCTTTCACCAACCTTTATTTTTAGTTGACTTATAACCGCTTCTAGGAAAATGATTGTTTGTTAGTTTTCATGGGCCATCGATCAACTTCGGTGACCATGACTTTGGATTGTACTGTAGTTGTGCATTTTGTACGTGTATTTTGTATTGTCATTCACGAACCTTCATTTTTTGTTGAGTTATTGCCGCATTTAGTAAACCACTCGAGTTTGAGTTTTTGTGGGCCATCGATAAACATTGGTAACTACGCGTGTGGATTCCATTATAGTTGTGCATTCTATATGTGTGTTTTCTATCACCTTTCGCAAACTTTTTTTTTTCTTGAGTTATAGCTGCATTTACGAAACTGCTCATGTTTGACTTTTTGTGGGCGATCAATTAACTTTGGTCGCTACGATAGTGGATGATGTTGTTTATTCTGTACGCATATTTTTAATTTCCTTTCATGAACCTTTATTTTTTGTTCAATTATAGTTGTATTTAGGAAAACACTCATGTTTGAGTTTTCGTGGGCCATCAATCAACTTTGGTGACTACAATTGTGGATTACACTGTAGTTGTGCATTCTATATGCGTATTTTCTATCGGCTTTCACAAACCTTCATTTTTCGGTGAGTTATAGTTGCACTTAGGAAACCGCTCATGTTTTAGTTTTCGTGGGCTATCGATCAACTTTGTTGACTACAATTGTGGATTGCACTTTAGTTTTCCATTTTATACGTGTATTTTCTATCGCCTTTCGTGAACCTTCATTTTTTGTTGAGTTATAGCTACACTTAGGAAATCGCTCGTGTTTGAGTTTTAATAGGCCATTGATCAACTTTGGTGACTTCGATTATGGATTGCACTGTAGTTGTCCATTATTTACGTGTATTTTCTATCGCCTTTGGCAAAACTTCATTTTTCACTGAGTTATAGCCGTATTTAGGAAACCCCTCAAGTTTGGGTTTTCGTGGGCCATCGACCAACTTTGGTAACTACGCTTCTGGATTACACTGTAGTTGTGCATTCTATATGCGGATTTTCTATCGCCTTTCGTGAACCTTCATTTTTTGTTGAGTTATAGCTACATTTAGGAAACCACTCACGTTTGAATTTTTGTGGACCATCGATCAACTTTGGTGACTACGATGTTGGATGACGCTATAGTTGTGCATTCTATACATGTATTTTCTATCAAATTTCGTGAACCTTCATTTTTTATTGAGTTGTGGATATGCGTACATAATGGACAACAATAGTACAATCCACAATCGTAGTCACCAAAGTTGATTGATGGCCTAGGAAAACTCAAACACGAGTGGTTTCCTAATTGCAACTATAAATTTAATGAAAAAATGAGGTTTCACAAAAGGCGATAGAAAATATCCATATAGAATTCACAACTGTAGTGTAATCGACAATCGTAGACACCAAAATTGTTTGATGGCCCACAAAAACTAAAAAATGACTATTTTCTTGAATGCAGTTATTACTCAACAAAAAAAAAAGTTCATGAAAGACGATTAAAAATATGCTTACAGAATGCACAACTACAGTACAATTCACAATCTAGTCACCAAAGTTGATCGATGGTTTCCTAAGTGTGGATATAAACTCAACAAAAAATGAAGGCTCATGAAAGGTGATAGAAAATACGTGTAAACAATGCACAACTACAGTGTAATCCACAAGCGTAGTCACCAAAATTGATCGATGGCCCACGAAAACTCAAACACGTGTGTTTTCATAAATAAGTCTATAACTCAACAGAAAATGAAGGTTTCTGAAAGGCGATTGAAAATATGAGTACAAAATGCAGCCCTTAAAATATCAAACTCGAGTGGTTTCCAAGATATGGCTATAACTCAACAGAAAGGGAAAGTTTGTTGAAGGCAATAGAAAATACGCGTATAGAATGTACAGTTCTTGTGTAATCAAGAAGCGTAGTCACCAAAGTTGATCGATGGCCCACAAAAACTTAAACACGAGTGGTTTCCTAAATACGACTATAAATCAATAAAAAAAGAAGGTTCACAAAAGGCGATAGAAAATATACATACAAAATGGACTACTACAGTGAAATCCACAATCGTAGTCACCAAAGTTGATTGATGCCACACAAAAACTCAAACACCAGCGATTTCCCAAATGCGGCTACAAATTAAAAAAACAAAAGGTTCATGAAAAGTGATAGAAAATACAGATACAAAAAGGACAACTATAGTGAAATACACAATCGTAGTCACCAAACTTGATCGATAGCAATGAAAACTCAAAGACGAGCAGTTTCCTAAGTGCAGCTATAACTCAATGAAAAATGAAGGTTCGTGAAAGGCGATACAAGATATGCGTATAGAATGCACAACTACACTGTAGTCCATAATCGTAGTCACCAAACACTACTACATCAAGAGGGTATTTAAGACAATTTTTAAGACAATATTTGAGTATATTGTCTTAAATTGAGACAGAAAAAAACTTGCTTATTGTCTCAATTAATGTCTTTAAGCAACTATCTTAAGTTAATGTCTTAACATATTGTCTCTCTAGAGACAATATGAAGCAAAAGTACTTTCGTCTCTCTAGAGACAATATGAAGCAGAAGTACTTTTGTCTCTTTAGAGACAATAGTTTAATTAGAGACATTATGCCTTTAATACCAACTATTGTCTCTAGAGAGACAATATGAAAAAGTGCATAAAAAAAAATAAACAATTTATTTTAAATTATTTTTTAGTGTAGTTTTCAACATTCAGTGTTCGTAGATTCTCATCATCCTTTTGTTTGTTGGAAGTAAAACAAATTCTTCACAACTACATCCACTCAAAACAACTCAACACATCATGTGACCTGCATTTAACAGGAGATTCTACACCAAGATTGCATGAATGAAACATAACACAGGATTCATAAATGAAATCACAATTTCTACATCAAATCACTCCTTGCAAAAATGAAACAAGAGAACTAAGAAGGAACCCTGCAACCATTTTATTGATTTTGAAAGGATTTTTTCTATTACAATGATTTTCTTTGAAAAGAGTTACAAGATAAGCTTTTTGTTGAGCAAAAAGAAGAAAGAACTAAAAAATAAAAGTCTTGAGAGAAGCCTTTATAAAGAGAAATACTCAAATCAGAAACTTTAATTGAAGAAAGGGCTGCTAATTCTGATAAACTACTGCAAGCACCTTGAAATTAACTTTCAAACTGAAGGAAGTAACTAACTTGCTAATCTGGACACTTTCTTCTACTGTTGCAAACAACTGATGCTAATCTGGACACTTTCCTCTACTATTGCAAACAACTAATGTGTATCTAATTTCATTTCTAAATTCTACCCTTGCCAAAATCGGTACAAAATTCCCCAAAAATTAGGAGCCTTGAGAAGTGTTTCAAATCTAAGAAATCTTGCCACTATTAGAAATTCACCTTTGTGCCTTCATATACTTGGTATCTCAGAGATAATGGAAACCATGCATTTGCAGCCTGGAGATAACATTTGCACACACTGAAGGCATTATAATGACTGTAACTGCTTTCACTCATCACTGCCCTCTTTTGAAGAATAACACTGCAACCTTTGACTTGCTCAGTCATGCTTCTATGAGACAAAGCTATGAAACTTAGAATTATAAAACTCCAAAGCACTTTCATCAAACAAATCTATTATCCCCGCCATTACTACAACAATTATTGCAACTTATTTCTATGATCCCACTTGCATGATGATCCTGAGGAACGTTGTGACTGTGTTTTACTTTACAATAGGTTTGCATTAAGCAAGGATACCATTGGGGCTATACTTACATGAAGATATTAGCTATTGAACAATGCATTTATCCCCTTCCTTAAATGAACCTCATAACAATGCCCCTCCATGCAAATTAAGGCTTCAAAACACAGTGACTATGGTAGAACACTAATCTGCAATATGATTGTGAAGTTGCTCAGTAATGGATTCAATGGTGATAAGACTAGGAGGTGCAACATCAGCAACACTGCTTGCAATGATATTCTATTTGTTCCTTCTCTGATGCATGTTGTAATCTACAATATATTAAAACAAAGTAGGTTACAGATTGAAAAGAACAAAAAAAATAATATGAACATAAAATAGTAAGGCACTGGGGATTTCAAGAATTATGCTAAGAATGAACACAAAATGACTACAAAGAATAAGAGAATGCACCACCATGAAGAGTATGCAAAATGGATAGAAACTGCTCAGAGCTTTAGTTGCTAAGAGTGTTAGAAAATGAGATGAGAAAAAAACAATTAGTACAATGTAGCATCTTAAGATGTTAAAAGGAACCCACCCCAGGACCATCGACATGACCATTGGCTTCCAGTAATTGAGCACTCTGTTTGTTTGTAACTTTAATTGATATTCCTGTACCAAAAGACAAAACTCATTTAAGACTATGGCATAGCCATATAAGAACAAAAAAAATAAAAATCATAACTCTGCATCTTCTCAAATATATGGAAAGGAACAATGACAACAAAATGAAGCTCTTTGAAAAACTTGGATCATCCTCACCAAAAGGAAGGCTTTGATGAGGGCGCAAACTCGAGACACAGAAAATAACCCAAAAACTAGAGAATAATTTTTATTATTCAGAAAAATCGAACTTCTTACATGCAGAGGATCTCAAATCCCCAAGTTCTACAACACATGCAAGCTACAGAAAGCTACAGAATAACCCTTTCGCAATATGCGAGCTTGTCCCCAAAAAGTTACCCAAAAATTAGAAAACCTGCCCATAAATAGAGCTCCTCATTAGTTTGGAGCCAAAACAACATTCAAATTTGAGTTTAGGCGGTTTGGCGCCGAAAATTTACAACATGAAGTTCAAATTTCAAAAGAGCATTTGCAATGGTATCTTCTAGAAAGTGCGCCAACTTCGCGGGGTCATAACTTTTGATCCAGGACTCCGATTCGCGAACCGTTCGAACCGTTGGAAAGGTCAAAGAACGCCCTTGAAATCCGCTCGCCAATTTTGGCAAGTTTCAAGGGCCATTCCAGAAGCTCTAAGTGCCTCAAATCCCACTCGAAAGATTTTCAGGTGCAAATCTGGGAAACTAAAACTGCAATATCTTTCAACCCAGGAACCGAAATGAAAAACCGTAAATTGGGAATTTCATTATGACGAAAAGGGTATCCAAAAATATAAAAACAGCTAAAAACTGAGAAACATGAAATTTAACTATTTTCAGGTGATGCAAGATTGCCCTTACACCTCTAGATGCTCCATGGAACACCAGAGGTAATTTGAAGTGACCCGTCCGCGTCTCGGATAGTTGAGGAAAGAGCCCAATCCCGGTCAACCCGATACCTTAGATAGCCGGGATGAATCTTCAACAGACCTTCCTCTCCATTTCACCAGATATTCTTCATACTGCCTGTTTCCGGTACTCCTTCCCACACGACTATCCAAGATTGCTTCAATATCCTCCTTTTCCAAAGTAGGTGTTGGAATCCTACATTGTTCCATCATTGGTACTTCCTCTGCGCCACCTTCATGATACTCTGTCAAATATGAAATGTTGAACACAGGGGAAATGTTGATTCCATCAGGAAACTCTACCTCATATGCATTCCCTGAATCATGCTTCTACAAAATCTTACAGGGACCGAACTTCTTCATCTTCAATTTGTTATATGTTCCCACTGGAAACCTTTCTTTCCTCAAGTGGACCATCCACTTCATCACCAATCTGGAAACTCCTTATACCTCCTTTTAAGTCTGCCTTAGCCTTATACTACATATTCATCTTGTTAATATGTTCTCTCTTACCAACTTCTCATGTA
>VDFB02270651.1:158645037-158775717 GCA_007258455.2 Sequoia sempervirens
AACGCATCAACCTCGTTTTCCGGAGGGCTGCTGCTGCATCTTCCACCAGCATTTTACCACCTTTACCACCTTCTCGACAATTCACCACGCTTCTACTGTGCACCACTCTTGAGGCATCTTTTTCGACCTTGACTCCACAACTACAGTCTTGAAAGACCGCCTCAATGACCGGGCGATCTATCCACATGCTCAAGAAAACCTCGGCTCGATATTCTGATGAGGGCTAAACCTAAGACACATAAAATAACCCACAAACCAGAATAATTTTTATTATTTAAAAAATGGAACTTCATACGCGTAGGATCTCAAATCCCCAAGTTCTACAACACATGCAAGCTACAAGCTACAGAATAACCCTTTCGCAATATGCGAGCTTGTCCCCAAAAAGTTACCCAAAATTAGAAACCCGCCCATAAATAGAGCTCCTCATTAGTTTGGAGCCAAAACAACATTCAAATTTGAGTTTAGGCGGTTTGGTGCCAAAATTTACAACATGAAGTTCAAATTTCAAAAGAGCATTTGCAATGGTATCTTCTAGAAAGTGCGCCAACTTCGGGTCATAACTTTTGATCCAGACTGATCTCAACCGCTCCTCGAACTGCTGAAAGGTCTCTCAAGTCAACGCGACTCAAATCCGCTACGCTGATTTCAGCAAGTTTCGGGGCCATTCCGGAAGCTCTAAGTGCCTCAAATCCCACTCGAAAGATTTTCAGGTGCAAATATGGGAAACTAAAACTGCAATATCTTTCAACCCAGGAACCGAAATGAAAAACCATAAATTGGGAATTTCATTATGACGAAAAGGGTATCCAAAAATATAAAAACATCTAAAAACCGAGAAACTTGAAATTTAACTATTTTTGGGTGATGCAAGATTGCCCTTACACCACTGGATGCTCCTGCATTAGGCTTCCACAAAATAATCTCACACATGGGCACACATCCAAATACAAAATCTGTTACATGTATCCAAATTTTTAAAGCAAGACATCAGTACTACTTCAGATAATCCCTATAGGCAGGATATTTTATTGCCCATACAATGTTTTCATCTTTTCCCACAATATATAGAGTAAGTGAAAAATTGTATTATTCACTCTCCCAATCATTTTCAAATTCCAATCCAAATTAGTTAATATAGTATCCCTCAACACAAAACCACATGATCTCAAAAGACTATATACCATACAAACAACCATGCCAGAGTTTTGATGGAAAACAAAAATAAAAACAATTCTAATGCACCCTTTTCCCAATACCTAATAAACCAAATCAAACCGAATATTACTTCACACACCCACAAAACTATCTCCACAATAGCCCAGACCCATGAAAGAACATCCACAATTATTAGGGAACCATGAAATGAGAGGAAAATATCTGGTAACACAGCACAACCATTATTGTGTTTCTAGATACAATTCCTCTCAATCCACACACCAAGTGAGTAGCTTAGTATGTACCTTTCTGGCCATGTTGCACTTTGACATCCCTTATTTACATGGCACACTTTTAGTCATATTGTAGGAATGTGCATAAAAATGTGACCTGGGATCCTTAGGAGTCTGATGGTTTTCTAATAAACAAGAAAATAGAGATTACTATTATTCTCCTTGACCAACTTGAATAAATTTTAAATTGCTACTAATAAAAGACAATCCCTAGTCCTTATGGCAATGGTCTGATGGTCAAGCCTAGACATTGGCTCAAGAGGGACCAATTTTTGAACCTAATAGATTGTGAGGTGACTTGTGGAGCTAAATAAATAGCTTATGTGAAAAAAGAAGCCAAGGAATCATGCTACTAGACCTGTCAATCGTGCACCACATGGTTGTGCAGTGCAACTTTGACAAGAAATGAAAAAGTTAACCTTCACTAGTATATCCTCATCTTTGGCTTCGGAAGCATCATTTTCCAATTCATGTGAACTTTTTGTGGGTTCCCAAAAATTTTATGCAAAGGTTTTGTTTCCATTATTTTATGGTTTTCCTTCAAATACAATGTAACCTATACAACAACATAACCAAATCTGACTGAAAATAGACACTATGCCTTTTAGAGAGGGATTTAATATACTCATAACCAACATTACTTGAAGTTTCTTCCAACCTACATCTTAAAAATATATTATACATTTCATTCCATAAGTGACCAACACACAACTTTGTATAGAGAAGTAATTCAATCATTTCCATCAAACCCAAGCATCAACTTGATTCCAAAGGATTCTCTATTGTAAGAATAGAAAAAGATCCAAGCATCGGATCTTGCAAGATTCCTTGACTGTTGGCATTCCTCTGAATCAGAATTGCCTCAATAGTTCTCATATTGTCACTTTCAGTTGATTTTGGAAATGGAAAAACATAAATATCTACAATGACATTTCTACCCTGTCTTGCTACAGGAACCACTTGGGATGGTATAAAATATAGATGAGTAAGAAGATATTCTAAAAATCTTCATTAAAAGGGTAAAGCAACATGAAAGAAGGTAACCCTTCAAATGAAGGAACCAAAAAAAAGAATCTCTTAAACAAAAAAAGACTACCTGAGTAGGAGACACTTCCAAAGACGCAACAAAGTTTCTTGTAAAGTTTTTTCACATGCTTAAGGTGTAACTGGATAGTTGAACATTTAGAAATTCAATAACAGGAAGTAGGGGTCTAACACAGATGCACTGGCCATCATCAAGCATCAATGGATCCAACACTTGGCCAACAACGCATGATGGGAAATCTACATGCAACAATGAACAAATGAAATAAGTAAAAGAATTTCCATTTCCTATACTTGAAAATACACCTACTTTTATGTTTAATATGTTATTCTCAACTTCCCTACTAATTTGGAGCCATAAAAAAAACATAGAATATAAAAAAGAAAACAACCTGCAAAACATAAATCTCTCACATCTCAAACTAGATTCTAAACTAGTAAACAAAATTTATTGAGCATAATTTTATTGTTTTTTAAATCAATTTAACATGGCCATTTTCCACTAAGTGAAAGTCCAATCATAAGAAACTGCATGTTTGAAATAGCTAGTTTTTGGGCTTCAAGGATGTGAACAAATAAAGCAAATGTACATTGATGCTGGTTACTCCATGGTACATTGATGCTCCTCTAGAAAATCCATTGCTCTTTCTACACAGTACAAAATGTTACCAAAATCAGTAAAGATCCTACAATAATAGAAATAGTGCATCTTATCGCAAATAGGCATACCTTCTAAGAGATGAAACATATTCTTGCGTTGTCATATGTTTATCTCCTCAACCTCTTTCTCGTAATTGTTAATCTGCCATATTGACCCAAGTCTGTTATTTTCCTTGATACCTAGAAATATGTTGCAAAAACAAACATAGATCATTGTATTATAAACATTAACTAGTTGAGCCAAAATTATTTCTACATTCAAGCAAGTAATTATTTCTATTTGTTCCAGCTATAGAAGGTTTAAAGATAGTACTTAGAACCATTTCCCAAGAATTACAAGTAATAATCTCAATAACCTTTTCAAATGAAGACAGTTTGACAATAGTAGTTCAATATTCTATTTGCTTAATCTTTTGTAGACTCTCATCTTCCCTTTTAACAGTATACTTTTATCCTTGTATGATATCTCAAGCTTGAAACATACTATCGAATTTCTTAAGTTGTAACATATCATGCACCTAAGAGTCATGTTCTCTTCAAAAAGAAGTAATATTCAAGTTAAAAGTTGTACTCTTATTGTTGATAGTACATGGTGCATTCAGGGAAATATCACATCATCATCATCTGAATATTCAAATGAACAGGCAACAAGACCTGCTCCAGGGACAGATGGATACTCTAATGAAATGATATACTGCACTTGAAAAAGGTGCCAAAATAGGAAACTAAAGAAGCGACGACTTGTTGGTATCCATAGATTGAACTATGAAGTTTATATAGAAGAGGTACACTTTAATTAACAAATTGTTATTTTTATAATAAATAAATATGCATATTATTTAATACATTATTATTGATCATTTCAATTGATTTTTTGATGAAAATCCACTTCTAGTTCCTGATATTCATGAAGAACCAATGGATGTCACTGATGATAGCCACTCTCAAGATGAAGAACACGACACGTTTATGGATGAAACCACTTCACAAATAAATGAGGCTGGTGTCAATGAATTTATCCAAGACTTCTACACATCTTCTGAAGAAGTTATTGATTCACCCTTAGCTCAGTTGGCTAGGATGCCTCTTTTCCTAAATGCAGATAGTTCTATATTGGTGACACTTATGTTGTTGTTGAACTTGAAGGTTACACATGGATTGACAAACACATGCTTTAATAATATATTAAGGTAGGATTCAATATTCCTATAAATTAATAATCTAAATGTCTTGAAAGTTTTGAATATTATGTATACTTATGTTATAAAAATCATTTGTTTCCTCATGTAGACTTTTGGCAAACAAAATACTTCCAAAGGACAATAAGTTGCCTCATTCTCATAGAGAAGTATCTTCAGTGATGCAAGACATTGGAATGGAGTACAATACATACGATGCATGCCAAAATGACCATATACTATACTATGGAAAGAATGAAAATTTGCAAAAATGCCCAGTGTGTCACAAAAATAGGTATCGTCAAGATCAAGTATCCAAGAAGGTTCCTTATAAAGTACTACGACACATTCCACTAAAGCCAAGGTTTGAGAAGATGTTCAAATGCAAGGAGTTGGAAAAATATATGTATTATCATGCACAAGGGAGGAGCCAAGATGGTGTCATGCGTATGGCTGTATATAGCAAACACTGGAAAGAGATTGAGGAAAAATGGACACATTTAAGAAATGAGCCAAGGAATGCAAGAATTTCTCTAGCAATGGATGGTGTCAATCCTTTTGGAGATCTTCGAACAACATATTCTGTTTGGCTAGTTTTAATTATTAACAACAATCTCCCCCCTTGGATGGAAATGAAAAAGGAGCATGCAATGTTAACTCTTATCATACCAGGTATTAGAACATATTAATGCAATGGTTTATTGAAGATTATATAAAAGAAAAATTCAAAATTATTTAAATCCTGATAATAAAAAAAATTGTTTGATTAGGGAAGTATCAGGTAAAGGATATGGATGTATACATGGAGCCTCTTATTGATGAGCTTTGTGAATTATGGGATGGTGTAAATATGCATGATGTATCAAGACCTATCAATGATAGAAACTTCCTCTTTCATGTGATCCTTATCTGGACAATTCATGATGCCCCGGGACTCTCTATTTGTTGTGGTAATATATTATAAATTACATTTGTAATTATTTTGTTCATTTTACCATTTACTAAATAAGGTTTCCATTATGATTTCAGGGCTACAAAAAAAGGGGAAACATGGGGTTCCATCATGTGGGCCGAAAACATTGTATAGATAGTCAAAAGATCTCAATAAAACTATGTATGATGAGTATAAACATTTTTTATCACAAAATCAATGCTATCGAGTGTGTGATAAAAACAAGTTCAATGGAAAGGAAGTGGAAATGAGGAAGCCAAGAAGGATGAACCCTGCCAGGTGGAAAGCACTAATGACAAAAAAGAAGGGACAGGCTTTCCACTAGGAATGAAAAGACTCTCTATTTTCTACAAATTACAATATTATGAGAGTTTGCCAGTAGCCCACCTATTTGATACTATGCATATCGGGAAAAATGTGGCAGAGTGTTTGTGGAAACATCTAAATGGAACTAACCTTGAAACACAAATAAAGTTACGAAAGAACCTCCAAGTTGCCAATATCATGCCGAACATGTGGTTGCATGAAAACAACTCATTTGTTCATGCTCCATGGATTTTTACGTCAAAGGAGAAAGAAAACATCATTGATACAATGAAAAGCATAAAATTTCCTTCTAGTTTAGGTGCGACATTAAAAAAGTTATTCACAAGAGATGGGGTAGAGTTCTCAGGGCTAAAAACACATGATTAGCACAACTGGATAAAGGTAACTTTGTCGAACGCCAAATTTGTTGGTAACATAATTAGAAATTTGTATATCTTAGTGATAACAAAAGTTCATGCATATTTTAACATTTTTTTTTGTTAATGGTCATGTAGTATGTGTTGCCCGCAGCAATACCGAGCACCTTTGACCATGATGTCACGTTTACTATTTACAAATTATCCAAATATTTGAGGTATTTTGAATCCATCATGTATACTCTTTCATGACTGTTATCCTTTGAAGTGGATTATTTTAATGCCTTTATATACGTTTATAACTCTAGTTTTGAACAAATAATGAATCTTTATTATAATGCACATTAATATCTGTAGGTGGGTTTCATCTAAAGAGATACATCAGGATGAATTGAATTATTGGAAGAGGAATGTTCCACTTTTGATGTGTGATATTCAAATGCACTTCCCTTCAAGCTTCTTCAATTCTCAAGAGCACTACCTTGTACACTTAGTAGAAGAGATTGAACAGTGTGGTCTTATCCATATTTGAACAATGTTGCTCGTGGAGAGATATATGAAGGTTCTAAAAAATTTTGTGAGGCAAAAGGATCGACCGGAAGGGTTCATGGTTGAGGGGTACATGGTTTTCTAGACAATGGTTCATTTGAGTGAGTGCTTACCTGAATTGCATCTTGAAGCTCCTCAATTATGGGATGGTAACCAACCTCAATCATTTGAAGGAGAAAAATTAGAGGGTCAAGGGACTTCAAAGAGGATAAAAGGTATACAAAAATGTTTGAAGTAATTGTTTTTTATCTTAAATTTTATAAGACATAGCTTTAAATCATTATTAATTCATTGAACAATTCTATTTTTCATTGTAGATGCTAAGGAGTGGGAGTCATTACATTTGTATGTTGCATACAATTCTAACTTTATGTTGGAATGGATGGAGAAGTACATTGAAAAAAAGAAATTAGAGGATGAAAAGGCATGGACAAATGTATATAATAGACATGGTCTGAACACTGCTCGAGGACTTCCTATAAGCCATAAAAAAAATTGGCCAGATAGATGCTCGTGGAATTGGCTAAAGACCAATATTGAACACGAGGCAGCAATGAGGAAGAATACAGTGACACAACAACAACTGAATTTTGTTACAGGATCTAGAAATGGGGAGGTTATACATGTATATTAACATATTTGAGGTATTTAGTGATTTTCCTTTTAACTTTTTTATCCTTGAATCTAATTAATTAATATATATATATGAATATAGGTAACATATTACAAAGGAATGTGGAATTTCGGTCATCATTTTCGCATCAAAAAGGTTGATGACAAGAGACAAACTTATGATTGTGGAATTTCAGCATCATTTGAGGTGGAATCTCATTCACATGCAAATGATAGACAACCAGTCACAAGCACAATTCGCTATTATGGAGTGTTGGAGGATATTATAGAGCTTGATTTTATATCTTTGAAGAAAGTTATTTTTCGTGTTCAATGGTACAAGCTTATCAAAGTGGGTGAAGACAAAACTATATTGCTGCACAAGAATGGATTCCATATGATCAATACGTCTAGGTTTGAAACCACTTCTGAACCTTATGTGTTTCCAAAGCAATGTGACTAGATGTTTCTCATTCCAAATTTAGAACAACTTGGTTGGTCATTTGTGATTGATTATGATCCAAGAGGACAAAGAGTAACATTTGTTCAAGATTTAGAGGACGATGATTTACTTGAAGATGCAAAAGTCCCCCTTGAAGACATATATGGCCAAGATGGAGATGATGAAAACTTTATTTTTAATGATTCATATGACCAAGATGAAGATCATGATGAGTTTACTAAAGTGTCTGAAGGATATGAGCAACCACATGGGCATCAAGTCCATGAAGATGATGAATTTATTGGATTTCATTTACTTGTAGCTGAAGGTGAAGAAGACCATGAAAACTATGGTATTAATTTATTTGTGGATTTATGGCCCATTAATTATGGTGAATTTATGCCATCAGATGATGACATTTCATGGAAGAATGAAATTGTTTGATCATCATGTTCACTTTAAGATGGTTGTGAGGATTCAATACAATATAATTAACTCTTTACATGTTAAGTATTGTGTTTTTAATTGTACACAAAATGTAATGGAAATCAAGTAATTTGAATGTTTTGAGTGTTCTGTTAGTGGATGTTTCTAACGTCAATGAATATAGCTTGCATTTTTTTTCAATTGGATAAGTTGTTTCATTTTTTTTTACTTCTTTAACAACTTACTTGAAATACACTTTTGTGTTTGGAAGCTTTACACAATCCACATCTATGCACTTTATGTAATTGACACCTAGGAAAAAGAAACACAATACCATAAAGCTAAAAAAAACTTTGGAAGTTGAGCATTGTTTATGTTTTTCTTATGTATTGAAACATAATGAAAATTATGTATGTAATTATTCATGTGCTAGTGAATTTGAATTATGTTACTAATATCACTTGCATATGTTTTCTAATTAATATTTTGTCATTTTATGTCATTATGTGTTTCTTTAAGAATGTGCCTATGGGTGCTCCCGATTCTACTATGGGGGATCCATTGATCTTAAATGATTTAATTGAAATGCTAAGGAATGGGAAAGGGAAAAACATTACTATGATGGTGCATGAGGTAAGTTTGAAAATTGTGTTTTATAGGTTCAATTATCTTATGTTCTATATTATGTTATGTTAATTTATGTTTGTGGAATGCAGGCCATCTCTAAAGTTGTTCCAACTCCTATCATGCCCTTTAGTACATCTAGTATTATGCCAGTGGTAAGATTTGATCTAGATTCTTGTGCATTTAGTTAACTTATTTCACCTTTTATATTGTGTTAATATTTGTGTTTTTTTCGAAGGGCGTTTCTAGAGAAATTCCACCGAGAATGCATCTTATTGGCATGCAAGATCTGACTATGCCATCCGATACACCCAATGTAATGCAAAAGGTAAGATTCAATCATATGTTTCTATGGGTTTTATTATGATATTTCCCCTATTAAACATAATATCTCCTTTCTCTTTCTCCATTATGCATTTGGCATGATAATAGTCATACCTTGCTCCATTAACCTTGATACTTGTAATCTCCCCTTGAATAACTCAATGATATGTCAAATCTAACCTTGACACAACCCTTGTATGATTCCATGAGACTGCCCTTTGATGTCTAACTGTCCACTAAAAGTGTTTAAAACCTCCTATACATAGCTCTGTGACAATGTACCATATACTTGAAGGATTTTGACCAAAAATGTACACACAAAACCTCCTTCAAGGAATGTTGAATTGGTCTGCAATCAACATATATATATATACTGTAGTTCTGTACTTGAAATCCTTCCCTTCTGCAATGTTTGTAGAGAAGCAAAATAGCCATTTAAGATCTTGGGTGTGAACTTGAAGTGATGCCCAAGTTAGAAAGTAAGTTCATAATAAGCCTAGCGTACATCTTTGTGTTATAGTGCAAAGATTTTCCAGTACTCACATTTCTTTTTTGAATAAAATTCTAGCTCACACCTAAACCATGAACTATTGATTTGAATCTATGACATCAATCAAGTCAATTGTTGTGCGTAGTAATTTTTTTCATTAATAGGTTAGGTACGTAGATGAAGGATATATTTAAATTTTCTTACTGATAATTGCTATTAGAGCTGCAAGTTTCATGTGTAAGTGTTCAAAACTTGCTAGTAACAAATATTTAGCATGTAGATTTTAGAAGTTAGAGTACAGTTCGTTGTAAACAATGACCAAAAGAATAAAAAGAAATCCCTATAGATGGAGCATATTTTTATCCAGGAAGGGAAGCTTTGCCTTCTCGTGCACCCTAAAACATAGAACTATCATGGCATATAATTTAAATAAAAGATTCCCAATGCATCAAACTTTAAAACAATTTTTAGGGTCTTCAAATCTGACCAACCTTTTTAAAATAAATTAGCACATAGATGGAATAAGGCTTTTACCTGAGTCATACAGAATGACAGTCATAGTTATGAGACTCTTTTGTTTCTCATATTTTTCAGTTACCACTAGTAGAAAGTATTTTTTCTCCAGATAAATAATTCATGTGCAGTATTATAATACAATTGCTACTTACATGTCAATGACCACTGATTAAAGCATACATCATATTTTGCATTATTTCTCAGTTAAAAGAGATCTAAAAAGTGACTGTGCTTAAAATGGAAATGGCTCAATTAAAACTGGCTCCAGAATTCCATCAATAATCAAAACCTATAGAAGTAATGAGGTTACATGACAGAAAACTATGGTGAGGATTCGCTACAGGACAAAGCAAATAAAAAAATAAGAACTAGGTAACAGAAAATAAGGAAACTCGTGGATTGAAATGTCCAAATACAAGTCCATGGGCTACTATTTAGGCAAAATAGCCATGTAGAAGTTGGAACTAGACAAAATAGCTTCTTCTCTAATTTATCCAACTACATGAGGAACATCAAATTGTTATACTTAAGCAAAGGAGAGCAGAGAATCTTGAGAAATTTGGCACTATTTCCAACAAAAATCAACTGAATATCAACTGAAACCCTATGTTGCATAGTCATATGCACTATATTGCCATCATGCAATCATTGGAAGAGTTGTTTCATAAGCCATGCCACAATGATATCTCTTTTTTTTTTTTATTCATTCCTTAATGATCAATCCTTTGTACTGCCAGCCTATGACTACATGCCTTTGATAATTTTCCTCATCCACCTTTTATGATAGCTACAAAGGGTATGACTGCTAAACATTATGGTAGCTGTATTTTTAATGACTCTTTATGATGACTTCTTCAAACAAAAGGCTTCCATTATTGAAGACAGACTGTATCTATCTCTAAAACATGCATCCAAACTTTCATTTGGAATACTCCTTGAAACCTTTTAGATTGTGAATCTTAAATGTTGTTCATGGTTTTAGCTTGAACCCTGCCCACGTGTGAGACTGCTGGTCTTTAAAAACCCTTGTCAAGGATCAATAAGATGTTTCACGGATCATACTTTCAATGTGGAATCAAAGTCATACACCCTGATGATGCTTGATTCAATTCATTTGATTATCGTATGAATCTTCTCCCATGTATATGATTATAGGGAAATAGGTGAATTGTGACTGTGATGAAAAAGTGAAATCTTCCCTACAACACCTTATTGAATGTCCATGCCAACATCAGCTCCATTATACATTGCATGATAGGAATTCCACCTCCATTTATGAGTCATATTTTCCCCACTAGTTGAAATAGAACCATAAAGATGTGAATGTGTAGTCAAAACGTGATCTTGCTGCTTCATGGCTTCATGATATAGGGGTTAAAATCTTCATGGTAACACACCACTCAATGACTCAAACTCTAATGGGTTACAAAGGTTTGATAGTCTATCCAACTCATTTTTTGCATTACATCATACCACAGGGATCCAAAGGCATCTTTATTTGAATATTCAATCATATGTTTGTGTGGGTTTGATTATGTTATTTTCCCTATTATACCACTTTAATATTTATATTTGTGCTTTGAAGGATGTTTCAAGATGCGTCATGCCCTCTACATCTAGACCAAAAACACCTATCACAAGAGTGCCATCAAGCGCAATACCTCATAGCATGCCCTCTACATCAAACATGGATGCTCCTAGTATCCTTGTTGAAGTGGACATGCATGCCCCTGTCATGAGTTCATTACAAATACATAATCCATGAAGTCTAGGTTCTGTCAGAATTCTCCCACCAACACCTAAACAAGTTTCCTTAAGGAGTCTTATAGAATCACAATCAAGAATATTAAGGCTCCTACCAAAAACTCTTGATAATGCTGAAATTAGGGAAGAAATAATTAAAAAAATTGAGTTATGGGAAAGGAAATTGTTGGGGAGTGTAGGGCTTACTTCAAATGAGCAGGTAAAATTATTAGAAAATATTATCTTATTATTCTTTTCTAGTTCATATTTTACTTTTATTATTGCAATAGCATAATTGATGATTTCATTGTAAATATAGGAAATAAATGACAAAGTGACTGATGCACCTATAGGGGCATCTACCTCAACCCCTAAGACTACAAAAATATCCTTAGTGACTACAAAAGGAATGCAAGAAGTTACAATCTTGCTCACCTCATAAGGAAATGTCTTGAAGGATGAAATGGGGTTAAAATTATTTCACTTCATTTTTTTGTCGTGCAGAGCAATTATTTGGCAATACCATTCAAATGGATTGGAGGAAGTAAGCCAATGCTAAGAAAGATCATCTCTTTAAATATGTCATAATAGCATTTGGGAATCCTAGTTTTAACAAGGAAATTATTGTAGATATTTCATGGAAATACATTCACTCTAAACGGGATAATTTAAGGTCGAAGCTGACAAAAGACTTGAGATATCCATGTCTAGCTTGGATCACAGACCAAGTGACATGGGATGAACTAATGAAAGATGCTAAGTTTAAGAGGAAGGCCCACAATAATCCAAACTATAGGCCATCTGCACAAGGAGGATCTAAAAGACGCCTTCGAGATAAAACAAAAGCAACCCAAACTAGGGTGTCAAGTATTGGATCCCATAAATAAGGATCTGGTGGGTACAATAGCATTCATGGGGGCTTGGTAAGTGAATATTATACTCTACTGTTTTCTCTAATTCTCTAAAAAAGTCATGAAAAACTTGTGAATTAATTTTATTTTAGTCATTATACCTTATAAATTTGGTTATCTTTGTTTATGTAGGTTCATCAATTCCAAAAGGAAGCTGTAGAGGAGGACTTAAAGTATGCTTTATTACATGGTTCCCAAGGCCTTCGACAACATATGCTAGATTGAGGGGAGAAATTAGTCATTGGTCATGAATCTGAGGTAAGTTCTTTGCATGATGGGCTATAATAAGATTTCTTATTTTTCCTTCATTTCCATTGTTATTTTAATGTCTAATATGTTATTTTAATGAGTTAAATTGTTTTGTTGTATATAGGAAGTTCAACAATCAAACTCATTAGGTAGTGAGCGTGAAGAGGGGCTAGAGGAACATGATGAATTGTTTATTGCACACAATGATTCGATTGTATTTCCTGAACCTCAGCAAGAAACCATCCTTGAATTTCAGCAAGTGGGAGACAAGAATAATGAGGAGGGTGTTCAATGTGATGAACAATTGACACCCACAATTAGAATAGTGCCTCATATTACAATAGTGCCTCGTAGAAAGAGGACATAAAGGAAGAGACTTACAACTACCTGAAAAAATTTATTGGTTGAGACTTACCCTATTTGATATGTTATTTAATTAGTAGTCCCATGGCTTATGAGAACTTCAAAAACTGAAATGATTGAACAAAGTATCTTGTCTAGACTCTATCAAATTCTTTAATGTGTAAATTTTTCCCATTTATTTTCATGGTATTTTAACTCTTTCATGATACTGACAATTATGATTTCATGTTGTAACGTTTTATGATTTTAACCCCTTATTGCTTCATTTTATTTTGTGAATACTGCTAACAACAAATATGATTGATTAATGAATTTTTAGATAATTAGTCATTGCTAATCTATTGTGGAACACTAAATGCAGCCAGAGGGTAGTCATTACTTCAATGTGGTGCAACTTCCTAGTTTTCTCTCTCAAATGTGGAGTATGGCTAATGACAGCAAGCCGTTCATGCTTGCTGAGGTTGTCCACTTAGTTGCAGATTTTTTAAATCAGGCAATTGATAAACTTTATGTTACAATGGAATATTTTATCTTATTTTTTTTCTCAGGTTTGATATGTCTCCTTTTTTGAATTACAATGAAGAATTATTATATTTCTCCAACCTGAAATATGCCCACTAACATTGTTTAAAAAATGTTTTATATTCATGAGTAGATTTTTGGCATAGCATTTCTATGTGGATAGGTTTAATGATAAGATGGGATTGTAATGGCTCTCCACTCTTGAACCAAAGAATGGAAGGTAATATGTTTTGAGCTAGTTGATTGAACCTTTGGGATTAGTGGATTAGCCTATTACACGAGTTCCTGTAGGCCAATGTGATGTTTAGGGAGCTCAGTTGGTAGTTTTTTCTTGAATTTTCTATATTTGGTAAGTCAAGAGGATCAAGCCGTTGTGGGACTTTCTTAAAGGGATTATAAATTGACCTCCAAAAGCGATTATAAATGAATGTGAGAGGGATGTCTTGGAGTAGGAATGAATGAGGACTGATTTTTATAGTTATTGGCTAGAGTTTTTTGTAGGCCTTGTAGGACGCCAATCCTTCTTTGGTATCACTTCCGACGCTTGGGCGTGGTCTTGGAAATTCCACATTAGTTGGCTGCAACAAAATCTGAAAGTTGTGGACATCTCATTGCTGTTGTAGTTCGATTTGGGGCCAGCTTTAGAGACTACTTTCTGTTATAGCAAATACTTTTCAGGTTCTTGGGGTTCTTGGTACTTTACATTTATTTAATAGGCCCCTAAAAATGAACTGGGTTTTCCTTGTATTGTTGAACAAGTTGATATTTTGAAAGCTATGTAAATTTGAAAATTTTCAGCTATTTATTGTCATTTACTTCTTGTTACAGCAAAGACTTTCCAGGTTCTTGGGGTTCTAGGTATTTCACATTTAGATAATAGGCCCCTAAAAGAAAACTAGGTTTTTCTTGTATTGTTCAAGTAAACCAAGTTCAAGTAAACCACAAAAAACATCTAATACAAAGAAAAAATAAAAATAAAATCAGGCTATTAATTTCATTAACAGGGCAGTCCATTACATGTTTTTTCATCACTAACTAGTCCAATCTTTCAATCATAAAAATGATATGAAATATTACTCTATGTGCTATTAAATAAATCCTATGTTAGTGTTTCATTTAATTAAAATGATACTACAAGTACCAAAAACAACAACATAAATACCTGGTCTGCCATTTCATATAGACACGAAGAAAATAGCCTAATAGAAAGCTACAAAGAAATTGATTATGAATTGGTGACGTAGAATAACCTGAAATACATGGATTTAAAATTAATTATAACAGTCCAAACACAATTACCATATACAATAATTTAGAATTACCATATACAATTTATTTAGAATTAGCCTAATTGAATCTGATCAAAAGATAATCAGTCTTTTACTTGCCTACTTAATGGATGTAAATCAATGATAAATACAAAATATGTTATTGTATTAAATTTAAATATGATGCAAATTGATTTACAATAGAACAAAATAAGCTACAACAATAAACACCAAACTTGGCCTTTAATGGCCCTCACTCTCCATATTTCTTCAACACCATGCACTATGACAAAAAAAAAAAAAAAAATTCTCCCAACCTATGAGAGCTGACATAAAAAAATTTAAGGTTTATAGTGAATTATTTCACATGCTAGTAAAGTTTCATCAACATTCGTCCACAAATATAGAAATCATAAAGCGATTTTTTATATTTTTAAAGCTTTAAAAAATTATGAGATTGAATTATCTTCACAAGAAATAGCAGTTACTCTATTATTTGAGGTTGTTTTCTCTTCACAACCTTGTTAGAACCTACAAACATTAATTGACACAGTCTATTTTCTAATTTATAAGAAATAAGCAGATCAATATTCTTGGGACATCTCTTAGTTACTTGAGCCACAGGACACCTTGACTGTTTCTTTGAATCTGACAAGGTCCATGATCCTCAATCCCATACCAAACAACTAATTTCCTCTAACATGCATGATCTTTTATCTTCTGGGGGAAACAAACTTAAACAAACTACCTTTTTTCCCTCTGCATTAGCTTACCTTTGTTGTGGCTTTAATATCACTGTTACAAAGTGATAGAATAGTAACAGTGACAATAGGCTGTAATTTTATTAATATCAAGTAAAAGGCACATATAACAAAGGGATGTTCATGGGCCAAGCAATATCATCTAAATAGGCTCAGCATCTAACTAACTATCTAAATGAAACTAAGCATACCTGACCATATAATCACACATATTACTTTGACATGGATTCAAATGGTACTATGGATCAAAGTCTTGGTGTGGAACGGCCAACAAATCCCATGTTGTCACCTTTGCTTACTGATCTATACCAATTCACAATGGCATATGCATATTGGAAAGCTGGCAAACATCTTGAAAAAGAAGTGTACATTATTGCAATTTTATTTTGCTGTTAGAGAGACCTTGGAATTATTTACTCTTTTTTGGTTAGTAAATTTGAACATTGTTTTTCAATAGGCATATGAATACAACTCTAGAATTTTCAGTATCAACTTTTGTTTGCTGCAAGTTTGTCACATTTAAGTATCGCTAAATATACAACAACATTAGGGTTGGCAGGTTGTGTAAAGGCTAATGTGTGGGCAACACAGAGTGTGAATTAAGGGACACATGGCAGGCCCAAAGCTGGACGAATTTAGCCAAACTCTTAAGTTCAGAATAGAAATAACTCATTTCTATGGGACTTGGCATTTTTTTGTAGAATTTAGTTTTATTTTTGATAGATAGTTTGGAATCACGGTTGTTTTCCTTTTCTTTATCTTTGAAATATGGTAAGTAGTTGTTAGAAAACAATTCTAGGTTTTTTAACTTGTGTTTAGAAACGTTTTGAACAATATTTTTTATGATATTGGAATTCATGAAATAGTATATGCCTTTCATAGTATGTATATCAGATTGTAGCTTGTTTTGGCTGGAGTTTTCCTATCATACATTTTCAGATAGAAATTCCTAGGTTGCTGCAGGTCCCGTAGATTTAATACTGCAACGAAGGAAATGCATATTTGTTGTTGCTGCATACATTGTTTTTTTAGTGAGTAGACTACATTATTATGCATGCATAAACATTGATTTGTAGTTAGATAAATATTGATCAGATCGACTTTTATATTAAAGCTATCAATTACTATCATATTCTAGAGTTGCATGCTTCCCAATTATAGGCATAGACAAAGAAGTGATCCCAAAAAAGGGAAATGAAACTAGGGCAAGTGACATACTTGTAGATTCTACACAATTTCTATATTGCTATCAATGAAGCCCTAACGAAGGAGGTATGGTCTTAAAATAAGACAAACTGAATCCAAGCTGCCTATAGATAACAAGACAATTGTTATAGAATTAAAAAAGTAAAAAAAAACAAATCAATAACGTGCAGCTCTAAATCTCATAGAATTCAATTGCACTTATAGAGGTAAAAATAAAAAGAATAAAGTAGTTTTTTTGGTAACTTAAAAGAAAGGAACCCTGATTTCAATAGTGATCATTTTGCAAATAAAATCTCATGAAAAAGGATAGATAAGTAGGAAGGAAATGTGGCAGTGAAAGTAGGGAGAAATAATAGCATGACTATTAAGAGTGATATTTCAAAAAGAAGGGAATCTATTATAGTGAAAGGTCCCAGAATAGGTTAACATGTTCGTGCAAACTACAAACCATGGAAAGAGGAAGATATGGGTATACCACAAATTTGCTAAGATTGGCACTTGTGAGCATTCAGATGTTTCTTTGCTTAATCTTGATTAAAATATACTAACTACAACCAGTTGAATTTTTCTTGCATGTATTCTTGCTTAATCTAACTTGATACTCCTCTTCCAAAATAAGTTAGCATTCAAAAAGGGGCTCTTTGGAAAGAACTACTATCTAGCAGGTGAAAATGAAAGAATCATCAACATGTATTATAGGAGTATCTCATGTCCACTTTATAAGGGTAGTAGTTAGAGGAGGTAGTGATATAGTTTATATAGAAGGGTGACTGGTCCCTATGGAACACTAATATAAGGTGATGCAAATGCAATTTTTGATTACCAAAAGCATTTAGGCTGCAATGGTGGAGCAAAGCATTTTAAAATGTGAATCCAGAATAAATACTTTCTATTTGAAACGGAATACTTAATTTTCCAACAAAGTTATCATCTGACTTTGTTAACTATTTTTTATAATAGTAATATTTCAAGTTTTAGCTTACAGATTTTTAAGAAACACTATGTTTTCTATGAGAGGCCTATTAGCTATTTGGGGAGTAAAGTACTAAAGGAACTAGAATAAGTACCAATTGATGATCTCCTTGTGCACAAAATTGACAGATATATCCAAATTTTCATCATGGTTTTCAATTTTCTTTTCTATTGTTATCACGTGAACTTATTTTAAGTCAATGACAATCTCACCAGCTTGTCTAGATGCATCAAGTGGTGCATTTCATAGAGGGCTGAATTGTGTACATAAAAACATATATATAAATAACTACAAAATTTTCTTGTTCTAAGAGAACTCTAGAAAAATTCTCTCAGAGACTCGCTGATGATAGAAGGCTATTGATGATAGACATTGCCAGGGCAGATATTTGGTGCAGGTAAATTATTGTGTTGCAATTCTCGAGAACAGCTAGTGTTCTATATTGGTAAGCTAGCAATCTGAGGTATGTTATATTTACAAAGTGTAATATCTTTTAACATTCATTCTTTAACACATTTCCTTTTTAAATTTGTATTTCTTTGTAAACGATATCCATACATTTCTTTCACATCTAATCAGATCTAAATAATAAAAAAAAAAGAAATTATTTCTCAGGATGAAAGCACCATTGTTGTGCTTGCTATTTGTTGTTGGCTTAAGATCATGAGTTCATGAAGATGCTTCAAATATTGAATTCAGACTAGTAAGGATGAGCTTTGCTTAAGTTGGTGTCTAAAGTACATTTGTCTGACAATGTTCTTGTGTTCATGTACTTGACATTCAAATGCAGGAAAAAAGTGTCCTAGTCAAGAAAGTGAGTTTCAACTACAAAGTTCATTAATGTATAATGACTATTTGAATTTCCTGAGATGAATGTTAGTTACACTGCTCAGTGCCTAACATCCATGAAAATCATAATGGAATTCCTTGGCAATTATATGAATTCCATATGGAAGTCTTTTAATTTGTCTCAGGTTTGGATGATTGAAGCGATTGATATACAATGTTGAATATATAGTTTGAAAAAAAATTAATCTACCTACTTACATATATCCAGGTCCATGCATGTGCATGTAGTACCTGCATTAATAGGAAGAAGTTTTCTTTATAAATAGCTCTAATATAGTCTTTTCATAGGATCCATTTGGAAAGGTTTATGACAGGTGACTTATCCTATTGATGAGAAAGCCTCCTCCAGATGCAGAAATTTCAGTTGATACTCAGAGTGAGTGATGTGCACCTTACATGGTGCATTATGCCTCCTGGTTTGAGTATTGTCTAATCCAAGGAAGGCCCTATGACTGTAACGTACAAGCAATGTGCCATAGAAGGGACTATAGAAGAGTGATTTTTGGGATATGCTAAAGAATTTTGTTTATGTTGGAAAGCTTCCAGGGAACAAAGTTCTATTTACCATTTCAAAAGTCCTTGCAATGTGACAATTGTGCTTGAAAAATAGAGAAGATACTGCTAAACAAATTAAGCAGTATGTAATGGTTTGACAGTTTATCATATGTTTGATAGAAGAATCATCTTATTTCTAGACCAGCTAAGAGTTGTATAGGTTTTTTCTTATATATATACAGAGAAAGGTGTTTTGAATCTAAATTTTTCTTGGAAGAGAAAAAAATGTTCTAATACATGGTCAATCCATGAATAATGCACATGTTTGATAAAGTATTATTATAATTTTCCCTTAACTTGGAGTTGCTCCTAAGATACATAATATCATGTGGGAGTGAAACAAACCATATCACAGTGTTTCAAACATACACATTGACCATAAATTATCTTGTCAACAGTATACATTAATCATAAGACATGTAAACCAGAGACTGGAGTTCATATCTCTTTAGACTATATTGCACAAGGCATCATGCGACCAATGACTTCTAATATAACCACCATCTGCTTTCCTGGGACAAAGATTTGATTCTAGTTTAGCAAATTAAATCGTAACAGAAGTAACCCTTTCAAATCTGCAACAAGTCCACATGAGAGAATCTCAAATAAGTAGTCTTGCTTTGAGTAACAATGGCTAAAGGTACCAATTTTCAATTTGACTTAATATTAATAGCAGTATGGGTTCAAAAATTTAGAATCATGTTTAAGTAAACTCTCATGTAGTAATAGATATTTTACAAAACATATCTTCCTTTAATCTGCAATAGACTGAGATCTTCCTTATATCTACAAAAGACTGAATCACTTTACTAGTTTTTTATTTTGACAGATCTGCCTTAAATTTGAAATAGACTGATTCACTCTTAGAACCATTTTTTAAGAAACATATATGTTTCAAGCTTGGTTGCATTATTGGTTGACTTCCTGAATTGACTACAATTTGGATCCAAGTACAGTATAATACCCTGCCTATCTTGAAAAACATGTCCACCCTTATTAGTACACCTAGATTGTTAGGTGAGGTCCTAGTAAAAGTAAAAAGAAAGAAAAAAAGTTGAACATGTTGAAGGCCTTAGAACAACAAGTGCCACATAAGCATGTAATAGAGTGAAATCTCATTTCCACATAAGAAAATGCTCCTAGTTTGAGAGAAAATCATATGAAATATTTTTCTAACAATAGTGCTGCCATCTTCGCATGAATTTCCCAAATCCTTTGAATAATATAGTTCAATGAATGCTTAACACCATTGAAGATTGAGTTCTGTTATATTTTTCCAACCTAATGTTTCACTAAATGAAATGAGTTTCCCTTCACCAAATAAAATTTGAGATACACAATTGATGATGAGTGCATAGGCATGTCCTAATTAACTCAATTAAAATTGGTGTGTTGGGAAGAATTGCATCCATATTGGTTGTTACACCATAATACAAGCTTCTATGAATTATTTTCCAACAAGATTATGACCATCTTCACAATATTTTTATAAATCCTTTGAATAACATAGTTTGATGAATGCATATTAATACCTTTGAAGACAAATCAATTCTTTATAACCAAATTTTCCAACAAATGAAAGAAGGTGCCCTCAACTAATTTTTTTTTTTTAATATTTAAGGTGCATTATTGATGATGAGTTGGAAGTCATCTGTTGAACAACTCAACTAATATTGTGATGTCCTGGTGGACTCCAGCCATATTGATTGTGAGGACACTCAATAATATTATATGAAATATTTTATATGAATTCCATGGTCATCTTCACCATATTTTCCCTAAGAATTAGAATGATATAGTTCAATGAATGCTTTACCTTTAAATACACATGAATTCTGTTGTATCCAAACATTGCAATAGATGAAAATATAACTATCCACCACATAAAATTTGAGATGTATGATTGATGATGAATGGAGATTCACTTACTAATGAATAAAATAAATATGGCAAATCAATGAGAATCACATCCACATATGTGAGTTTTCTGGACAAACTACAGAGGCTCTTTTACGTGGTCTTATCCAGAAAATAACATCCATACTAGTCACTCGTGAAGACACCCAATCAAATGACTAGAATTTCTGTAAATTACAAATTGCTATGCATGCTTATGATGCCTTTGAAGTCACATAAAACATTAAGCTACTTCCCTATATTCTTATGACTATAATGAGGAGCAAGGGCAATCCTTCATTGCAAGGAAGACAAAACAATGCATCACATTGAAGTATAATCTATGACATTTATGATTGTGTTGTGACAGTCACAGTGAGAGATTAAAATGGATAGCCAATGCATGACAGTAGGGCAGAGCTGATAGAGAGTGACCTTTAATTATTAGGTTTCCATCAAATATTCAAGTTAAGGACACAGATTAGAATGAAGAGGACATCAACAGTCTAAAAGGGTAGAGATTAAAATGGAAAAATAAATGGTGCATGACAAGTAGAGGACAACCAATCACAATTAAGGACAATGAATTAAAGGCAGGCAAGAAGCAAGTATATCAAATCTTCCAATGTAATTAACAGAGGGTCAGACAAATTCCAAGTTGACAATCACCAATCCATAAAGACAATGGCAGGTCTATAATAAGGTCAAGAGGTAGTCACCATGTCACAAAGGGGTTAAGGGAAGATGCACATTGTGAGGGAATGAAAGTAGCCAAGATCTATGGAGATGTAAAAGGACAACAGATAACCTTCATGGACAGTCATCAAGAGAGAAATCACAGCCATTCATGGAAAGAGCAAGCAAGAATGTCAAGGAAAGTCATTTTAACGAGATCTATGAAATGAAGACAGTCACCAATCATGGGTGCTCCTCTTCAAAAAATTTCTAATGGGCAGTCATAATTGTCTTAAGGGAGTGTCCAAAAGATAAGGCAGAGTCATGAGTTTTAACAAAGAAGGCTTCAAATATAACAGTCAAATCAAAAGAGGGCAGTCAAATGTAGATATGTCTATGTACTTGAAGAGCTTGTGAATGCGATTTGCAACTGTCACAGCCTTTATGACTGTACTATCACTTCATGACAGTGATTTTTCATAGTAGGACAAAGTTTGTAAGAACAATAGTGAGGACATAACGGTGGATCAATCAAAGAGAGCAGTGAACAAAAGTATTAAAGGCTTGAAGGGAAAACTCAGAATATAAATCACAGTCATCAAATTTCATGCAAGTCTTAGCAATCAAGAACTAAGGAATAATTTGCAAGAGGGTGGTCCTTTAAGGTTGACAGTGAGTATGGACTGTGCAAAGGAATGAACATTCACCAAGGGTAGACCCTTAGGGTTTTCATGACAATGAAACCCTAGGTAACAATGCTTTTAAGTGTCACAATAAGGAAATAAGACAGTCAATCAAAGGACATCCATGAAGTAGCGGGGATAGATGACAGTCTAAATGCATGCATGCAGGGATGACAGTATAAGTCATAAAAATGTATGAAACGTGGATTGTGGCTATTTGAGTTTTGTAGGAAGGAGAAAAGATTCGAAGTAATCAAATAGATCACAGTCATAAATGGATCACAGTTATCAGTGAAGCTTAAGTACAAATCAACAATGACGATAAGCAAGAATAGTGGAACCATTCAATTTTTAGAATGAATATTTATTATGGTAGATACACAAAAACATACAATATCATTCCATTCAACAAAGAGCACCAATTGTTACTCAGATTCAAGAGTTATAAGGAAAGAATATTAACTGCTAAGGAATAAACCTGAACCAAAAGTAATAACTTAAAACAAAATGGGAAAATATACTGTTTTGGAAAAGTTGATCAAGGAAATGGTCAATTGAAAATGTCTAGACTCCAAGGAAAAATGAAACTTTCAAACCATGGAGACAGTAATGCTAAACCCGGAATATAGAATGTGTCAACTGGGTTAACTAGATATAGACTTTTGAAGCAATATATTAGATCAAATAAAAACCTAGCAATTCAGTTATTGCTAATAGGAAACATACCCTATGCTAACTCTAAAAAATACTCTGTTCCTTGGTCATTCCATTTTAAATCCTTGCTAAATGAAAATTACGAGGATAATTTGATCCTTCATTAGCCTATCCTTGCTATAGCCTCCCTCCTTGCATCATACAACATACAATATAGGTGGAGGAGTTGGGAATTTTAACAAGATCTGGGGTTTTTAACATGAATATTTTAACAAGATATGGGGTTTTTAATATGAATGTTACCTGTTTGCTTGCAGACGGCCCACGGGTTGAAGAAAATTGCAGCCCACAGGTTGAAGAAAACGACAGCTAGGGCACAATATTTTCTACATATCCTGATCACTAAAAAACCAATACAATGATCACTTCCCGCCACACCCATTGTTATAAGCCTTCTCACCACACACATTGTAAGCCTTCCCGCCAGAAGAAACTGCATCGTGAGTGGGACACCCTGACTGTAGCAGTAGACGAGAGACCCACAACTCACAGAGCCATCGAATAGGTGGGAAAACACAATTTTATTTTAGGGAAAAGGCGTGGGAAAGACTTAATTATATTTCTAGGGAAAATGTATTTTTCTCTATTGTCTTCATTTGAGATAATATAAAATAAAAAAATATAACTTAAATATGTTTAATTTTTATTGTCTTAATTTGAGACAATATATAATAAAAAATATCACTTAGATATGTTTAAGACAAAATTAGTATTTTTTCTTAAATTATCGTTTTAAACGACCCCTCCATGTAGTAGTGAAAGTTGATTGATAACCCACGAAAACTCAAACTTGAGCGGTTTCCTAAGTGCGACTATAACTCAAGAAAAAATGAAGCTTCCCGAAAGGCCATAGAAAATACACGTATAGACTGCACAACTATAGTGTAATCCACAAGTGTAGTCACCAAAGTTGATCGATGCCCCACGAAAACTCAAACTCGAGCAGTTTCCTAAATGTGGCTATAACTCAACAAAAAATGAAGGTTCACAAAAGGCGATCGAATATACGCGTATAGAATGCACAACTACAGTGTAATCCACAACCATAGTTACCAAAGTTGATTGATGCCCCACAAAAACTCAAACTCAAGCAGTTTCCTAAATGCGGCTATAACTCAACAAAAAATGCAGGTTCACGAAAGGCGGTAGAAAATACGCGTACAAAATGTACAACTAGAGTGTAATCCACAATTGTACTCACCAAGGAACCTTCACTTTCTATTGCTTTATAGTTGTATCTAGGAAAATGCTCGTGTTTGAGTTTTCGTGGACCATCGCTCAAATTTTGTAGCTACGATTGCCGATTAAACTTTAGTTGTGCATTCTATATGCGTATTTTTCATCACCTTTCACATACCTTTATTTTAGTTGAGTTATAGCTACACTTAGAAAACCGCTCATCTTTGAGCTTTTTTGGGACACCGATTAACTTTGGTGAATACGATTGTTGATTGCACTATAGTTCTCCATTATGTATGTGTATTTTCTATCAACTTTCACAAACCTTCATTTTTTGTTGAGTTATAGCCGCGTTTAGGAAACTACTCGAGTTTGAGTTTTCATAGTTAATCAATGGCCAACGAAAACTCAAACACAAGAGGTTTCCTAAGCATAGCTATAACTCAATGAAAAATGAAGGTTCACAAAAGGTGATAGAAAATACATGTATTGAACGCACAACTACAACATAATCCACAATCGTAGTCACCAAAGTTGATCGATGGCCCACAAAAACTTAAACAGGAGCATTTTCCTAAATGCGGCTATAACTCAAAAAAAAATGAAGGTTCCTGAAAGGCGATTAAAAATATGCATACAAAATGCACAACTACAGTAAAATCTACAATCGTAGTTCCCAAAGTTGATTGATGGCCCACAAAAAGTCAAACATGAGCAGTTTCCTAAATGCGGCAATAACTCAACAAAAAATAAACGTTTGCAAAAAGTGATAGAAAATACGTGTATAGAATGCACAACTATAGTGTAATCAACAAGCCTAGTCAACAAAGTTGATCGATGGACTACAAAAACTCAAACAAGAGTGATTTCCTAATTATGGCTATAAGTCAAAGAAAAAAATGAAGGTTCATGAAAGGAGATAGAAAATATACATAAAGAATGGACAGCTATAGTGCAATCCACAATTTTAGTCATCAAAGCTGATCGATGGCCCATCAAAACTGAAACACGAGCGGTTTCCTAAATGCAACTATAACTCAACGAAAAATGAAGGTTCGCAAAAGGTGATAGAAAATATGCGTACATAATGGAAAATTACAATGTAATCCATAATCATAGTCACTAAATTTGATCGATGGCCCACAAAAACTCAAATACAATCGGTTTTCTAAATACGCTTATAACTCACTAGAAAATGAAGGTTCGTGAAAGGTGATAGGAAATATTCTTATGGAATGGACAACTATAGTGTAGTCTACAATCATAGTCACCAAAGTTGATTGATACAAACTACAGATACAATTGGCAATCGTAGTCATGAAAGTTGATTGATGGCCCACAAACACTCAAACACGAGCGATTTCCTAAATGCGGCTATAAGTTAACAAAAAATGAACGTTTGTGAAAGGCGATAGAAAATACATGTATAGAACGCACAACTACAATGTAATTCACAATCGTAGTGACCAAATTTAATCGATGGCCCACAAAAACTCAACAACGAGCGGTTTCCGAAATGCGGCTATAACTCAACAAAAAATGAAGGTTCGCAAAAGGCGATAAAAAGTACATGTATAAAATGGAAAAATATGGTGCAATCCACATTCATAGTCACTAAAGTTGATCGATGGCCCATGAAAACTCAAACACAATTGATCTCCTAATTGCAACTATAACTCAAAGATAAATGAAGGTTCATGAAAGGTGATAGAAAATATACGTATAAAATGCACAACTATAGTGTAATCCACAATCGTAGTCACCAAAGTTGATCAATGGCCCACGAAAACTCAAACACGAGCGTTTTCCTAAATGCGTTTATAACTCGAAGACAAATAAAGGTTTGTGAAAGGCGATTAAAAGTATGCGTACAGAATACACAACTATAGTACAATCCACAATCTTAGTCACCAAAGTACATCGATGGCCCACAAAAATTAAAACTCGAGCGGTTTCCTTAATGTGGCTATAACTCAATAAAAAATGAAGGTTCCCAAACGGTGATAGAATGTGGCTATAACTCAATAAAAAATGAAAGTTCCCAAACGGCGATAGGAAATATGCGTATAAAATGCATAACTATAGTTTAATCCATAATCGTACTCACCAAAGTTGATCGATGACCCACAAAAACTCAAACATGAGCGTTTTCCTAAATGCGGTTATAACTCAACAAAAAATGAAGGTTTATGAAAGGCGATTAAAAATATGTGTGTAGAAAGCATAACTATAGTACAAACCACAATCGTAGTAACCAAAGTTGATCGATGGCCCATTGAAACTCAAACTCGAGCGGTTTCCTAAATGCGGCTATAACTTTAAAAAAATGAAGGGTTTGGGAAAGGCATTAGGAAATACGCGTACGAAATGGACAACTACAGTGCAATCCAAAATTGTAGTCACCAAAGTTGAATGATGGTCCACAAAAACTCAAACTTGGGCAGTTTCATAAATGGCTGTAACTCAAAAAAAAATGAAGGTATGTAAAAGGCAATAGAAAATACATGTATAGAATGGACAACTACAGTGCAATCCACAATCATAGTCGTCAAAGTTGATCGATGGCCCACAGAAACTCAAACACGAGTGGTTTCCTAATTACAACTATAACTAACCAAAAAATGAAGGTTCAAGAAAGGCGATAGAAAATACAGGTATAGAATGCACAACTACAATGTAATCCACAATAGTACAATCCACAATCCACAATTGTAGTAACCAAAGTTGATTGATTGCCCACAAAAACTCAAACATGAATGGTTTCCTAAATACGGCTATAACTCAACAAAAAATAAAGGTTTGCAAAAGGTGATAGAAAACACGTGTATAGAATGCACAACTATAGTGTAATAAACAATCGTAGTAACCAAAGTTGATCGATGGCACTCAAAATTTCAAGCACAAGTGGTTTCCTAAATGCAGCTATACCTAAACAAGAAATGAAGGCTCGTGAAAGGTGATAGAAAATAGGCGTATAGAATAAACTGAAGTTATTCATTCTATACACGTATTTTCTATCGCCTTTTGTGAACCTTCATTCTTTGTTAAGTTATAGCCGCATTTAGGTAACCGCTCATATTTGAGGTGTTTTGGGCCATCAATCAACTTTGGCGACTACAATTGTGGATTATAGTGTAGTTGTGCATTCTATAAGCATATTTTTCCCCGCCTATTACAAACCTTTATTTTTTGTTGAGTTATAGCCACATTTAGCAAAATGCTCATGTTTAAGTTTTCATGGGCCATCGATCAACTTTGGTCACTACGATTGTGGATTGCACCATAGTTCTACATTCTATATGCGTATTTTCTATTTCCTTTCATGAACCTTCATTCTTTGTTGAGTTATAACTATACTTAGAAAACCTCTCGTATTTGAGTTTTTATAGGCCATAGATCAACTTTAGTGACTACGATTGTGGATTGCACTATACCTATCCATTCTATACATCTATTTTGTATCAACTTTCAAGAACCCTCATTTTATGTTGAGTTATAGCCGCATTTAGGAAACCGCTCGAGTTTGAGTTTTCATGGGCCATTGATCCAACTTTGGTGACTACGCTTGTGGATTACACCGTAGTTGTGCATTCTATACACGTATTTTCTATCGCCTTTCACGAAACTTCATTTTTTGTTACGTTGTAGCCATATTTAGGAAACCGCTTGTGTTTGAGTTTTCATAGGCCATCAATCAACTTTGGTGACTACAATTGTCGGTTGCACTGTAGTTATCCATCTGGATTACATATTTTCTATGACCTTTTGTGAACATTCACTTTTTGTTGAATTATAGCTGCATTTAGGAAACCGCTCGTATTTGAGTTTTCGTGGGCCATTGATCAACTTTGTTTACTACGATTGTGGATTACACTATAGTTATTCATTCTATACACATATTTGCTATTGCGTTTCAAGAACCTTCATTCTTTGTTGAGTTATAGCCACATTTAGGAAACCGCTCATGTTTGAGTTGTTTTGGGCCATCAATCAACATTGGTGACTACAATTGCGGATTGTACTATAGTTGTGCATTCTCTATGCAAATTTTTAGTTGCCTTTCACAAACCTTTTTTGTTTATTTATAGCCGCATTTAGGAAAACAATCATGTTTGAGTTTTTGTGGGCCATCGATCAACTTTGGTGACTACAATTGTGGATTGCACTATAGTTGTCCATTCTGTATGTGTATTTTCTATCGCCTTTTATGAACTTTCATTTTTTGTTAAGTTATAGCCACATTTAGGAAACTACTCGTGTTTGATTTTTCAAGGGCCATCGATCAACTTTGGTGACTACGCTTGTGGATTACATTGTAGTTGTGCAATCTATACGCGTATTTTCTATCACCTTTCATGAACTTCATTTTTGTTGACTTATAACCACATTTAGGAAGCTGGTCGTGTTTGAGTTTTCATGGACCATCAATCAACTTTCGTTACTACGAATGTGGATTGCAAATTTTTATGAAAAAATTGAGAAATGGGTTTTGTAGAGAATGTCGTTCTGAGAAGACCCAGATAATCCTTTTTTCGAAAAACTAAATTTTCACCAGCATGCAAGAACCCCTCAAAAATAGAATCTATGAAACAATTTTTTTTGGGAAAATAAAAAATATGGGTTTGATAGGTGGTTGTGTGCTAGAGAGACCTAGATCGAGCCTTTTTTGAAATTATTTGTTCTTGAAAAAGATAATTTTTTTGATAAGTAGAAGTATTAGATGTAACAGAGGAATTTTTTTTGAATAATCTGAGAAATGGGTTTTGTAGAGAATGTTATTATGATTAGACGCAAATCATCCTTTTTAAGAAAAGCTAATTTTTCACCAACATGCAAGAACCCCTCAAAAATAGAATCTATGAAATAATTTCTTTTGGTTAAATCGAAATATGGATTTTGTAGGTGCTCGTGTTGTAAAGAGAACCAAATCGTCTATTGTTTGAAAAAATAAGTTGCTTTTGGAAAAGAGATTTTTTTGAAATGTAGAAGCAGTAGAGGTAATCAAACCAAATTTTTTGAATCTTTTTATGAAAAATCTGAAAAATGGGTTTTGTAGAGAATGTTATTATGATTAGAACCATCTCGTCCTTTTTTCGAAAAGCTAAATTTTCACCAACATCAATAACTCATCAAAAATAGAATCCAAGAAACAATTTTGTTTGTGAAAATTGAAATATGGGTTTTATAGGTGCTTATGTGCTCAAGAGACCCAGATTGTCCGTTTTTTGAAAAAATAAGTTGTTCTTGAAAAAGAGATTTTTTTGATAAGTAGAAGCAATAGAGGTAACAGAGGAAAATATTTTTAAGCTTTTTGTGAAAAATATGAGAAATGAATTTTGTAGAGAATGTCGTTATGAGTAGACCCAGATCATCCTTTTTTCGAAAAACTAATTTTTCACCAACATGCAAGAACCCCTCAAAAATATAATCTACGAAACATTTTTTTTTTGAAAAATCGAAATATGGGTTTTATAGGTGCTCATGTGCTCAAGAGACCCAGATCGTCCAATTTTTGAAAAAATAAGGTTGATCTTAAAAAAGATAGATTTTTTTGAAAAGTAGAAGCTATGGAGGTAACAAAGGCAACTTTTTTGTATATTTTTATGAAAAATCTGAGAGATGGGTTTTGTAGAGAATGTCGTTTTGAGTAGACCCAGATCGTCATTTTTTCGAAAAACTAATTTTTCACCAATATGCATGAGCCCCTCAAAAATTGAATCTATGAAAGAATTTTATTTGGGAAAATCAAAAATATGGGTTTTACAGGTTCTCGAGACCTAAAGAGACCCAGATCATCCATTTTTTTTTTCAAATAAGTTTTTTGAAAAAGATATATTTTTTTTTAAAGTAGAAGCAATAGAGGTAACAGAGGCAAACTTTTTGAATCTTTTTATGAAAATTTTGAGAAATGGGTTTTGTAGAGAATGTCATTTTTTAGTAAACCCAAATTGCTCTTTTTTCGAAAAACTAATTTTTCACTAACATACAATAACCCCTCAAAAATAGAATCTACGAAAGATTTTTTTTGGGAAAATAAAAAATATGGGTTTTATAGGTGCTCATGTGTTGAACAGATTTATATCGTCTGTTTTTTGAAAAAATAAGTATTTCTTGAAAAAGAAATATTTTTTTGAAAAGTAGAAGCAGTAGAGGTAACAGAGGCAAATTTTTGAAATCTTTTTATGAAAAATATGAGAAATAGGTTTTGTAGAGAATGTCACTCTGAGTAAATCTAGATCGTCCCTTTTTCGAAAAACTAATTTTTCACCAACATGCAAGATCCCCTAAAAAATAGAATCCACCAAACAATATTTTTTGGCAAAATCGAAATATGGATTTTATAGATGCTTGTGTGCTCAAGAGACCCAGATCGTCCATTTTTTGACAAATATAATTTTTTCTTGGAAAAGATAGATTTCTTTGAAAAGTAGAAGCAATACAGGTAACAAACACATATTTTTTGAATCTTTTTATGAAAAATTTGAGAAATTGAATTTGTAGAGAATGTCATTCTAAGTAGACATAGATCGTCCTTTTTTCGAAAAACTAATTTTTCACCAACATTCGAGAACCCCTCAAGAATAGAATCCACGAAACAATTTTTTTTGGAAAAATCAAAATATGGGTTTCCTAAATACAGCTAAAACTCAAAAGTATATGAAGGTTTGTTAAAAGCGGTAGAAAATACGCATATAGAATGCACAACTATAGTGTAATCAAGAAGCATAGTAACCAAAGTTCATTGATGGCCCACAAAAACTCAAGCACGAGTAGTTTTCTAAATTTGGCTATAACTAAACAAAAAATATAGGTTTGTGAAGGCAATAGAAAATACGCGTAAAGAATGGACAACTACAGTGCAATCCTAGTCACCAAAGTTGATAGATGGCCCATGAAAACTCAAACGTGATCCTTTTCCTAAATGCGCCTATAACTCAACAAAAATGAAGGTACGTGAAAAGCAATGAAAAATATTCATACAAAATACACAAATAGAGTACAATGCACAATCGTAGTCACCAAAGTTGATCGATGGCACACAAAAATGCAACTTGTGCGGTTTTCTAAATGCGGCTATAACTCAAGAAAAAATGAAGGTTCATGAAAAGCAATAGAAAATATGCGTATAGAATAAACAACTACAATGTAATCCACAAACGTACTCACCAAAGTTGATCAATGACCCATGAAAACTCAAACACGAGAGGTTTCCTAAATGTGGCTATAACTCAACAAAAAATGAAGGTTCACGAAAGGCAATAGAAAATACACGTACAAAATGGACTACAGTGGAATGCACAATCGTAGTCACCAAAGTTGATCTAGGAAAACTCAAACACGAGCGGTTTGCTAAATGCGGCTATAACTCAGCAAAAAAAGAAGGTTCACAAAAGGCGATAGAAAATACACGTACAGATTGGACAACTATAGTGCAATGGACAATCGTAGTCACCAAAGTTAATCAATGGCCCACGAAATGTCAAATACAAATGGCTTCCTAAGTGCGGCAATAACTCAACAAAAAATGAAGGTTCACGGAAGGCAATAGAAAATACACGTATAAAATGCACAACTATAGTGCAATCCACAGTCTTAGTCACCAAAGTTGATTAATGGCCCACGAAAACTCAAACAAGGGTAGTTTCCTAAGTGTAGCTATAACTCAACAAAAAATTAAGGTTTGCGAAAGGAGATAGAAAATACGCGTATACAATGCACAACTAGCGTGTAAACGATAGTCGTAGTAAAAAATGTTGATCAATGGCCCACAAAAATTCAAACATGACTATTTTCCTAAACGTGGCTATAACTCAACTATAGTGTAATCCACAAGCATAGTCACCATAGTTGATCGATCGCCCACGAAAACTAAAACATGAGCGATTTTTTAATGCAGCTATAACTCAACAAAAAATGAAGGTTTGTGAAAGGCAATAGAAAATACGCGTACAAAATGGAAAACTATAGTGCAATCCACAATCATAGTCACCAAAGTTGATCGATGGGCCACGAAAAATCAAACACGAGTGGTTTCCTAAATGCGGCTATAACTCATCGAAAAATGAAGGTTCGCAAGAGGTGATAGGAAATACAAGTATAGAATGCACAACAACATTGTAATCCACAAGCGTAGTCACCAAAGTTGATCAATGGCCCATAAAAACTCAAACACGCGTATAAATGCACAACTACAGTGTTATCCACAATCGTAGTCACCTAAGTTGATTGATGGCCCACAAAAATTCAAACACGAGAAGTTTCCTAAAGGCGGCTATAACTCAACAAAAAATGATGGTTCACAAAAGGCGATACAAAGTACATGTAAAGATTGCACAACTACAATGTAATCCACAAGCGTAGTCACCAAAGTTGATCTTCGGCCCACGAAAACTCAAACTCGAGCACTTTCCTAAATCCGGCTATAACTCAACAAAAAATGAAGGTTCATGGAAGGTGATAGAAAATATGCATACAAAATACACAATTACAGTGAAATCTACAATCGTAGTCACCAAAGTTGATTATGGCCCATGAAAACTCAAACACGAGTGGTTTCCTAAGTGCGGCTATAACTCAATAAAAAATGAAGGTTCCCAAAAGTTTATAGAAAATATGTGTACAAAATGCACAACTATAGTGTAATCCACAATCATACTCACAAAAGTTGGTCGATGGCCCACGAAAACCTAGACAAGAGAAGTTTCCTAAGTGTGGCTATGACTCAACAAAAAATGAAGGTTCGCGAAAGGCAATAGAAAACACGCATATAGAATGCACAACTATAGTGTAATCCAAAGGCGTAGTCACCAAAGTCGATCGATGGCCCATTAAAATTCAAACTTGAGCGGTTTCCTAAATGCGGCTATAACTCAACGAAAAAATGAAGGTTCACGAAAAGTGATAGAAAATATGTGTATAGAATGGACAACTACCGTTCAATCCACAATCGTAGTCACCCAAGTTGATTGATGGCCTAGGAAAAGTCAAACACGAGCAGTTTCCTAAGTGTGGCAATAATTCAATGAAAAATGAAGGTTCACGAAAGGCGATAGAAAATACACGTATAGAATGCACACCTACAAAGCAATCCATAATCATAGACAACAAAATTTATCGACGCCCCATGAAAACTAAAAAATGAGCGTTTTCCTAAATGCGGTTATAACTCAACAAAAAAAAAAAATTGTGAAAGACGATTAAAAATATTCATACAAAATGCACAACTATAGTACAATCCACAATCATAGTCACCAGAGTTGATCGACGTTCCACGAAAACTCAAACACAAGCAATTTCCTAAGTTCAGCTATAACTCAACAAAAAATGAAGGTTTACGAAATGCGGTAGAAAATACACATAAAGAATGCACAACTATAGTCTAATCCACATGTGTAGACAACAAAACTGATCGATGGCCCACGAAAACTCAAACACGAGCATTTTCCTAAATGATCTTATAACTCAACAATAAATGAAGGTTCATGAAAGGCAATTAAAAATATGTGTACAAAATGCACAACTACAGTACAATCCACTCGTAGTCACCAAAGTTGATCGATGGCCCAAAAAAACTCAAACATGAGCGGTTTACTAAATGCGGCTATAACTCAACAAAAATTGAAGGTTTGCAAAAGGTGATATAAAATACGCGTACAAAATGGGCGACTACAGTGCAATCCATAAACGCAGTCATCAAAGTTGATCGATGGCCTACGAAAACTCAAGCACGAGCAGTTTTGTAAGTGTGGATATAAGTCAACAAAAAATGAAGGTTCTCGAAAGGTGATAGAAAATACACTTAAAAAATGCACAACTACAGTAAAGCGTAGTCACCAAAGTTGATCAATGGCCCATTAAAACTCAACCTCGAGTGGTTTCCTAAATGCGGCTATAACTCAACAAAAAATGAAGGTTGGCGAAAGGCGGTAGAAAATATGTGTATAAAATAGACAACTACAGTGCAATCCACAATAGGAGTCATCAAAGTTGATCGATGGCCCTTAAAAACTATAACTCGAACGGTTTCCTCAATACGGCTATAACTCAACAAAAAATGAAGGTTTGTTCAAGGCGAGAGAAAATATGTGTATAGAATGCACAACTCCTTTGTTATCCAAAAGTGTAGTCACCAAAGTTGATCGATGGCCCACAAGAACTTAAAAACGAACGGTTTCCTAATTGCGTCTATAACTTAACAAAACAGGAAGGTTCACAAAAGGCGATAGAAAATAAGCGTACAAAATCGATACCTATAATGCAATCCACAATCATAGTCACAAAAGTTAATTGATGCCCCATGAAAACTCAAACACAAGCAATTTCATAAATGCGGCTATAACTCAACAAAAAATGAAGGTTCACGGAAGGCGATAGAAAATACACATATAGAATACACAACAATAGTGTAATCCACAAGCATAGTCACCAAAGTTGATCAACGGCCCACGAAAACTCAAACTCAAGCATTTTCATAAATGTGGCTATAACTCAACAAAAAATGAAGGTTCGTGAAAGGTGATACAATATACACGTATAGAATGCACAACTATAGTGTAATCCACAAGCATAGTTACCAAAGTTGATCGATGGCCCACACAAACTTAAACACGAGTTTTTTCCTAAATTATAACTCAACAAAAAATAAAGGTTCATCAAAGGCGATTAACAGTATGCTTACAGAATGCACAACTAAACCACAATCGACAATCATAGTCACCAAAGTTGATCGATGGCCCACGAAAAACTCAAAGATGAGCGGTTTCCTAATTATAGCTAGAACTAACCAAAAAATAAAGGTTAGGGAAAGGCGATAGAAAATATGCGTATAGAATGCACAACTACAATGTAATCCATAATCATAGTCACCAAAGTTGATTGATTGCCCACAAAAATTCAAACATGAGTGGTTTCGTAAATGCGGCTATAACTCAACAAAAAATAAAGGTTCATGAAAGGCGATAGAAAACACATGTATAGAATGCACAACTATAGTGTAATCAACAATCGTAGTCACCATAGTTGATTGATGGCCCATGAAAACTCAAATACGCATACACAATGGACAACTACAGTGCAATCCACAATCGTAGTCACCAAAGTTGATCAATGGTGCATGAAAACTCAAATAAGAGCATTTTCCTAAGCGCGATCATTTTCAAAAACAATTTATTTTTTCAAAAAACGGACAATCTGGGTTTGTTTATCATACGAACACCTATAAAACCCATATTTCGATTTTCCAAAAAAAAATTGTTTCGTCGATTCTATTTTTGATGGGTTCTTGCATGTTGGTGAAAAATTAGTTTTTTGGAAAAAAGACGATTTGGGTTTACATAGAACCACATTCTCTACAAAACCCATTTCTGAAATTTTTCATAAAAAGATTCAAAAAATTTGCCTTTGGTACCTCTACTGCTTCTACTTTTCAAAAAAATCTATCTTTTTCAAGAACAACTTATTTTGTCAAAAAATGGATGATTAGCATCTCTTGAGCACACAAGCACCTATAAAACCCATATTTTGGTTTTTGACGGGTTCTTGTATGTTGGTGAAAAATTAGTTTTTTCAAAAAAAGGATAATTTAAGTTTTACTCATACTGACATTCTCTACAAAACCCATTTCTCAGATTTTTCATAAAAAGATTAAAAAATATTGCCTCTGTTACCTCTACTACTTCTACTTTTCAAAATGACATTCTCTACAAAACCAATTTCTCAGATTTTTCACAAAAAGATTGAAAAAATTTCCATTTGTTACCTCTACTGCTTCTACTTTTCAAAAAAAATTATCTTTTTCAAAAACAACTTATTTCTACAAAAAAACGGACGATCTATGTCTCTTTAGCACACGAGCACCTATAAAACCTATATTTTCGATTTTCCAAAAAAAATTGTTTCGTAGATTCTATTTTTGAGGGGTTCTTGCATGTTGGTGAAAAAATAGTTTTTCGAAAAAAGGACGATCTGAGTCTACTCAAAATGACATTCTCTACAAAACCCATTTATCAGATTTTTCATAAAAAGATTAAAAAATATTGCCTCTATTACCTCTACTGCTACTTTTCAAAATGACATTCTCCACAAAACCCATTTCTCATATTTTTCACAAAAAGATTGAATTTTTTTTCCTTTGTTACCTCTACTGCTTCTACTTTTCAAAAATAATTATTTTTTTCAAAAACAACTTATTTCTACAAAAAACGGACGATCTGTGTCTCTTTAGCACACGAGCACCTATAAAACCTATATTTTTTGATTTTCCAAAAATAATTGTTTCGTAGATTCTATTTTTGAGGGGTTCTTGCATGTTGGTGAAAAAATAGTTTTTCGAAAAAAGGACGATCTGAGTCTACTCAAAATGACATTCTCTACAAAACCCATTTCTCAGATATTTCATAAAAGATTCAAAAAATTTGCTTATGCTACCTCTACTGCTTCTACTTCTCAAAAATATCTATCTTTTTCAACAACTTATTTTTTTGAAAAATGGACGATTTAGGTCTCAATTTTAATTTTCCCCAAAAAAAATGCTTTGTAGATTGTATTTTTGTGGGGTTCTTACATGTTGGTGAAAAATTAGTTTTTTGAAAAAATGACGATCTAGATTTACTCATAACGACATTCTCTAGAAAACCTATTTACCAGATTTTTCATAAAAAGATTCAAAAAATTTGCCTCTGTTAACTCTCCTGCTTCTACTTTTCAAAAAAATCTATCTTTTTCAAGAACTACTTATTTAAAAAAAAAAATGATATAAATCTCTTCAACACACGAGCACCTATAAAACACATTTTTTATTTTCCCAAGAAAAATTGTTTCATAGATTCTGTTTTTGACGGGTTCTTGTTTGTTGGTGAAAAACTAGTTTTTTCGAAAAAAGGACCATCTGAGTTTACTCATATTGGCATTCGCTACAAAACCCATTTCTCAGATTTTTCATAAAAGGATTCAAGAAAATTGCCTCTAATACCTCTACTTCTTTTACTTTTCAAAAATATCTATCTTTTTCAAAAACAACTTATTTTTTCAAAGAATGGAAGATCTAGGTCTCTTTAGCACATGAGTACTTATAAAACCTATGTTTTTGATATTCCAAAAAAATGTTTCGTAGATTCTATTTTTGAGGGGTTCTTGCATGTTGGTGAAAAATTAGTTTTTCGAAAATAGGATGATCCGGGTTTACTTAGAACGACATTCTCTACAAAACTCATTTCTCAAATTTTTCGTAAAAGGATTCAAAAAATTTGCCTCGGTTAACTCTACTGCTTCTACTTTTCAAAATAATCTCTATTTCAAGAACAAGTTATTTATTTAAAAAAATGGACGATCTATCTCTTGAGCACATGAGCACCTATAAAACCCATATTTTGATTTTCCCAAAAAAAATTGTTTTGTGGATTGTATCTTTGAGGAGTTCTTGCATGTTGGTGAAAAATTAGCTTTTCGAAAAAAGGATGATAAGGGTCTAATCATAATAACATTCTCTACAAAACCCATTTCTCAGATTTTTCATAGAAACATTTTAACAAAATTCTTCTGTTAACTGTACTACATCTACTTTTCAAAAAAATCAATCTTTTTCAAGAAAAAACTTATTTTTTCAAAAAACCAACGATTTGTAGAAGCACATGAGCACCTATAAAACCCATATTTTTCGATTTTCCCAAAAATAAATTGTTTTGTAGATTCTACTTTTGTGGGGTTATTGCATCTTGGTGAAAAATTAGTTTTTTCAGAAAAAGGACGATCTGGGTCTACTCAGAACGACATTCTCTACACAACCCATTTCTCAGATTTTTCATAAACATAATCTAATAATTTTCCTCTATTACCTCTACTGCTTCTACATTTCAAAAAATCTATCTATTTCAAAAACAACTTATTTTTTGAAAAAATGGATGATCTGGGTCTCTTTAGTACACGAGTCCCTATAAAACCCATATTTTTTTATTTTCCCAAAAAAATTTGTATCATAAATTCTATTTTTGAGGGCTACTTGCATGTCCTTGAAAATACGTGTATAGAATGCACACCTACAGTGTAATCCACAATCGTAGTCACCGAAGTTTATCGATGGCCCACAAAAACTCAAACATTAAAGGTTTCCTAAATGCGGTTATAGCTCAATGAAAAATGAAGGTTCATGAAAGGCGATAGAAAATACACGTACATAATGGGCAACTACAGTGATATCCACAATCGTAGTCACCAAAGTTAATTGATGGCCCACGAAAACTCAAACATGAGCGGTTTCCTAAATGCGACTATAACTCAACAAAAAATGAAGGTTCACAAAAGGTGATAGAAAATATGCATATAGAATGGACAACTATAGTGAAATCCACATTTGTAGTCACCAAAGTTGATTGATGGTCAAGAAAAAATGAAGGTTTGCGAAAGCCGATAGAAAATATGCGTATAGATTGCACAACTACAATGTAATCCACAAGCGCAATCACCGAAGCTGATCGATGGCCCACGAAAACTCAAACTTGAGTGGTTTCCTAAATGCGTCCACAACTCAAAAAAAAAGGAAGGTTTGTGAAAGGCAATAGAAAATACACATACATAATGGACAACTATAGTGCAATCCACAATCGTAGTCACCAGAGTTAATTGATGGCCCACGAAAACTCAAACATGAGCGATTTCCTAATTGCACCTATAACTCAAAGATAAATGAAGGTTCACGAAAGGCGATAGAAAACACGCATATAGAATGCAAAACAATAGTGTAATCCACTGTATTGTAGTCACTAAAGTTGATCGATGGCCCACAAAAAATGAAACATGAGTGTTTTCCTAAATGCTGCTATAACTCAAAAAAAATGATGGTTCATGAAAGTCGATTAAAAATATGCGTATAGAATGCACAACTAAAGTACAATCCACAATCGTATTCACCAAAGTTGATCGATGGCCAATGAAAACTCAAACACAAGCATTTTCCTAAATGTGTATATAACTCAACAAAAAATAAAGGATCATGAAAGGCGATTAAAAATAAACATAAAAAATGCACAACTATAGTACAATCCACAATCGTAGTCACCAAAGTTGATCAATGGCTTACAAAAACTTAAACACGAGAAGTTTCCTAAATGTGGCTATAACTCAACAAAAATGAAGGTACTCAAAAGTCGATTGAAAATTAGAGTTCATATTGCACTACAATGCAATCCACAATCCTAGTCACCAAAGTTGAATGATGGCCAATGAAAGCTCAAACACGAGCGGTTTCCTAAATGAGGCTATAACTCAAAAAAAATGAATGTTTGTGAAACATGATATAAAATACACGTACAGAAGGGACATCTACAATGCAATCCACAATCGTAGTCACCAAAGTTGATCGATGGCCCACGAAAACTCAAACACGACCGGTTTCCTAAGTGCGGCTATAACTCAATGATAAATGAAGGTTCGTAAAAGGCGATAGAAAAAATGCGTATAGAATGCACAACTACAGTTTAATCCACAATCGTATTCATGAAAGTTGATTCTAGCCAATGAAAACTCAAACATGAGTGCTTTCCTAAATGCCAGTATAACATAACAAAAAATGAAGGTTCATGAAAGGTGATTAAAAATATGCATACAAAATGTACAACTACAATACAATCCACAATCATAGTCACCAAAAATCATCAATCACCCAAAACAACTCAAACATGAGTCGTTTCCTAAATTCAGCTATAACTGAACAAAATATGAAGGATCATGAAAAGCAATAGAAAATACGCGTATAGAATGCACAACTATAGTGTAATCCACAAGCGTAGTCACAAAATTCATCGATGGCCCACGAAAACTAAAAAATGAGCTGTTTTATAAATGTGTTATAACTAAAAAAAAACAAAGGTTCACGAAAGGCAATAGAAAATACGTGTACAAAATTAACAACTAAAGTGCAATCCACAATTGTAGTAACCAAAGTTGATCGATGGCCCATGAAAACTCAAACATATGCAATTTCCTGAATGCAGCTATAACTCAACGAAAAATGAAGATTCGTGAAGTACAATACAAAATACACGTAGAGAATGGACAACTACAGTGAGATCCACGATCATATTCACCAAAGTTAATTGATGGCACACGAAAACTCAAATACGAGTGGTTTCCTAAATACGGCTATAACTCAACCAAAAACAAAGGTTCGTGAAAGGCGATAAAAAATACGCGTACAGAATGGACAACTATAGTGCAATCCACAATCGTATTAACCAAAGTTGATTGACGAAAACTCAAATATGAGCAGTTTCCGAAATACGGCTATAACTCAACAAAAAATAAAGGTTCGCAAAAGGAAATAGAAAATACTTGTATAGAATGCACAACTATAGTGTAATCCACAATCACACTCACCAAAGCTGATTGATGGCCCAACAAAACTCAAACACGAGCATTTTCCTCAATGCGGCTATAACTCAACAAAAAAGGAAGGTTCATGAAAGGCAATTAAAAATATGTACATATAAAATGCACAATGATAGTACAATCCACAATTTTTGTCACAAAAGTTGATCGATGGCCCACAAAAACTCAAACATGAGCGGTTTCATAAATGCAGCTATAACTCAGTAAAAAATAAATATTCGTGAAATGCGATAGAAGATACGTGTATAGAATGCACAACTATAGTGTAATCCACAATCGTTGTCACCAAAGTTGATCGATGGCACACGAAAACTCAAACACGAGCATTTTTCTAAATGCGGCTATAACTCAAAGAAAAATGAAGGTTCATGAAAGGAAATTAAAAATATGCGTAGAAAATGCACAACTATAGTACAATCCACAATCATAGTCACCAAAGTTGATGGATTGCCACATAAAAACTCAAACATGAGCGGTTTGCTAATTGCGACTATAACTCAACAAAAAATGAAGGTTCGCGAAAGGCGATATAAAATACGCATATAGAATGCACAACTACAGTGCAATCCACAATCATAGTCACCAAAGTTGAGTTGTCATGGGCCATCGATCAACTTTGGTGACTACAATTGTGGATTGCACTATAGTTGTACAATCTGTATGCGTATTTTCTATTGCCTTTTGTGAACCTTCATTTCTCAATGAATTATACCCGCACTTAGCAAACCAATTGTGTTTGAATTTTTGTGGACTATCGATCAACTTTGGTGATTACGATTGTGGTTTGCACTTAGTTGTCCATTATGTACATGTATTTTCTATTTCCTTTCGTGAACCTTCATTTTTTTTTATTACACACGCATTTAGTAAACCACTCATATTTGAGTTTTTTTGAGTCATCGATCAAATTTGGTGACAACGATTGTTGATTGTGATATAGTTGTCTATTTTGTATGCATATTTTCTATCGCCTTTCATGAACCTTCATTTTTTGTTGATTTATAGCCACATTTAGCAAACCGCTCATGTTTTAGTTTTCATGGGCCATCGATCAACTTTCGTGACTACGATTGTGGATTACACTGAATTATGCATTCTATAAGCGTATTTTCTATCACCTTTCACGAACCTTCATTTTTCATTGAGTTATAGCCACACTTAGGAAACCGCTCGTGTTTGAGTTTTCGTGGGCCATCGATCAACTTTTTTTGTCTACGATTGTGAATTCCACTGTAGTTGTCAATTCTATACATGTATTTTCTATCACTTTTCCTGAAACTTCATTTTTTTTTAGTTATAGCCGCATTTAGGAAACCGCTCGAGTTTGATATTTCATGGGCCATCAATCAACTTTGGTGACTACGCTTGTGGATTACACAGTAGTTGTGCATTCTATACAAGTATTTTCTATTACCCTTCATGAACCTCCATTTTACGTTGAGTTCTAGCTGCACTTACGAAACCACTCGTGTGTGTGTTTTCGTGGGCCATCAATCAACTTTGGTTTATACTATTTTAGATTGCACTATAGTTGTCCATTCTATATGTGTATTTTCTAAAGCCTTTTGTGAACCTTGATTTTTTGTTGATTTATAGCCACATTTAGGAAATCCCTTGTGTTTGAGTTTTTGTGGGCCATCAATCAAATTTGGTGACTATGATTGTGGAGTACACATTAGTTGTGAATTCTATATGTGTATTTTCTATTGCCTTTTGCGAACCTTAATTTTTCGTTGAGTTATAGGTGCATTTAGGAAACTACCCATGTGTTGATTTTTAGTGGGCCATCAATTAAATTTGGTCACTATGATTGTGGATTCCACTATAGTTGTCCATTCTATACTTGTATTTTTTTTAACCTTTTCCGAACCTTCATTTTTTGTTGAGTTATAGCCACATTTAGGAAATCACTTTAGTTTGAGTTTTCATAGGCCATCGATCAATTTTCATCACTATGCTTGGGATTACATGGTAGTTGTGCATTCTATACTTGTATTTTCTATTTCCTTTCACGAACCTTCATTTTTCACTGAGTTATAAATGCACTTAGGAAACCGCTCGTCCTTGAGTTTTCATGGACCATCGATCAACATTGGCCACTATGATTGTGGATTGCACTATAGTTGTCCATTATGTACATGTATTTTCTATCGCCATTCAAGAACCTTCATTTTTTGTTGTGTTATAGTTGCATTTAGGAAACCGCTCGAGTTTGAGTTTTCGTGGGCCATCAAACAACTTTGGTGACTACGTTTGTAAATTACACTAAATTTGTACATTTTATACGTGTATTTTCTATCACCTTTCATGAACCTTCATTTTTTGTTGAGTTATAGCCACATTTAGGAAACTGCTCATGTTTGAGTTTTTTGGGCCATCGACCAACTTTGGTGACTACGATTGTGGATTGCATTGTAGTTTTCCAATCTATATGTGTATTTTCTATCACCTTTTGCAAACCTTCATTTTTTGTTGAGTTATAGCAGCATTTAGGAAATTGCTAATGTTTGAGTTTTTGTGGTTCATCAATTAACTTTGGTGAATACATTTGTGGATTCCAATATAGTTGTGCATTTTGTACGTATATTTTTAATCACCTTTTATGAACCTTTATTTTTTGTTGAGTTATAGCCGCATTTAGGAAAACGCTCGTGTTTCAGTTTTCATGGGCCATCGATCAGCCTTGGTGACTACAATTGTCGATTACACTATAGTTGTGCATTCTATAAACTTATTTTCTATCGCCTTTCATGAACCTCCTTTTTTTCTTTAAGTAATAGCCGTATTTAGGATACCGCTCATGTTTGAGTTTTTGGTAAGTAATAGCCGTATTTAGGATACTCATGTTTGAGATTTCATGGGGTATCGATCAACTTTGGTGACTACTATTGTAGATTGCACTGTAGTTGTCAATACTGTACACGTATTTTCTATCACCTTTCTCGAACCTTCATTTTTTGTTGAGTTATAGACACATTTAGGAAACTACTTGGCTTTGTGTTTTCAAGGACCATCGATGAACTATGGTCACTAAGATTGTGGATTGTATTGTAGTTGTGCATTTTGTATGCATAGTCTTAATCCACTTTCACAAACCCTCATTTTCTGTTGAGTTCTATCCATATTTAGGAAACCACACATATCTGAGTTTTCATGGGCCATCGATCAACTTTGGTGACTATGATTGCAGATTACACTATAGTTGTCCAATTTGTCAGCGTATTTTCTATCGACTCTTGCGAACCTTCACTTTTTGTTAGTTATAGCCAAAATTTGGAAACCGCTCGTGTTTGAGTTTTTCCTGGGCCATCGATCAACTTTGGTGATTATGATTGTGGATTGCACTATAGTTGTCCATTTTGTAAGCGTATTTTCTATTTCCTTTTGCGAATATTCATTTGGTATTGAGTTATAGCCCCATTTACGAAACCGCTCGTGTTTGACTTTTCATCCCAGGCCATCGATCAACTTTGGTCACTACACTTGTGGATTATATTTTAGTTATGCATTCTAAACACATATTTTTAATCGCCTTTCACAAACCTTCATTTTTTGTTGAGTTATAACCGTTTTTAGGAAAATGCTCATGTTTGAGTTTTTGTCGGCCATCTATCAACTTTGGTGACTATGATTGTGGATTACACTATAGTTGTGCATTCTATACGCGTATTTTCTATCACATTTCACGAACGTTTATTTTTTATTAATTTATAGACGCACTTAGAAAACCTCTTGTGTTTTAGTTTTCGTGGGCCATCAATCAACTTTGGTGACTATGATTGTGGATTGCACTGTTGTTGTCCATTTTGTATGTGTATTTTCTATCGCCTTTCCCAAACCTTCATTTTTTGTTTCAAGTTATAGGATCATTTAGAAAACCGCTCAAGTTTTAATTTTTATGGGCCATCGATCTACTTTGGTGACTACGATTGTGGATTACACTATAGTTCTGCATTATCTACTATAATTTTCTATCGCTTTTCACGAATATTTCATCGCCCACAAAAATTGAAGGTTCATTAAAGGCGATAAAAAATATGCATACATAATGCACAACTATAGTCAATCCACAATCGTAGTCACCAAAGTTGATCAATGGCCCACAAAAGTTCAAACACGAGTGGTTTGCTAATTACGGCTATAACTCAACAAAAAATGAAGTTTCACAAAAGGCTATAGAAAATAGGACTATAAAATGCACAACTACAGTGTAATACACATTCATAGTCACCAAAGTTGATTAATGGCCCACGAAAACTCAAACTCGAGGGGTTTCCTAAATTCGGCTATAACTCAATAAAAAATGAAGGTTCGCGGAAGCTGATAGAAAATAAGCATATAGAATGGACAACTATAGTGAAATCCACAATTGTAGTCACCAAAGTTGATTGATGGCCCACAAAAACTCAAATACGAGCGGTTTCTTAAATGTGGGAATCACTCAACAAATAATAAAGTTTCACAAAAGGCGATAGAAAATACAAGTACAAAATGGACAACTACAATGCAATCCACACTTGTAGTCACCAAAGTTGATCGATGGCCCATGAAAACTCAAAACGAGCGGTTTCCTAAATGCGGCTATACCTCAACAAAAAATGAAGGTTCACAAAATATGATAGAAAATACGTGTATAGAATGCACAACTATAGTGTAATCCACAAGCATAGTTACCAAAGTTGATCGATGGCCCACGAAAACTCAAACATGGGCATTTTCCTAAATGCATCTATAATTCAACAAAAAATGAGGGTTCATCAAAGGCAATTAAAAATATGTGTGCAGAATGCACAACTACAGTACAGTGCACTACCATAGTCACCAAAGTTGATCGATGGCCCACGAAAACTCAAACACAAGCGACTTCCTAAATGGGGCTCTAACTCAAGAAAAAATGAATGTTCTCGAAATGCGATAGAAAATACCCATACCGAATGGACTACTATAGTGCAATCGACAATCGTAGTCACCAAAGTTGATCGACGGGCTGCAAAAACTCAAACCTGGGCGACTTCTTAAATGTGGCTATAACTTTAAAAAAATGAAGGTATGTGAAAGGCGATAGAAAATACATGTCTAGAATGGACAATTACATGCAATCCACAATTGTAGTCACCAACTTGATTGATGGCCCATAGAAACTCAAACATGAGTGGTTTCCTAAATGTGGCTTTAACTAAGGAAAAAATAAAGGTTCGAGAAAGGCGATATAAACCACGTGTATAGAATGCACAACTATAGTGTAATCAACACTTGTAGTCACCAAATTTGATCGATGGCTCACAGAAACTCAAACATCATTGATATGCTAATTGCAGGTTTAACTCAACAAAAAATGAAGGGTCTAGAAAGGTGATAGAAAATACACATCTAGAATGTGCAACTACATTGTAATCCACAACTGTAGTCACCAAAGTTGATCAATGGCCCACGAAAACTCAAACTCGACCAATTTCCTAAATGTGGCTATAACTCAACAAGAAATGAACGTTCGCAAAAGAAAATAGAAAATATGGTACAGAATGGAAAACTATAGTGTAATCACAAAGGGTAGTCACCAAAGTTGATCGATGGCCCATGAAAACTCAAACACGAGCGGTTTCCTAAGTACGGCTATAGCTCAACAAAAAATGAAGGTTCACGAAAGGTGATAGAAAATAAGTGTATAGAATGCACAACTACAATGTAATCCAAAATAGTAGTCACCAAATCCGATTGATGGCCCAAGAAAACTGAAACACGAGCGGTTTGCTAAATGCGGCTATAACTCAACAAAAAATGAAGGTTTGCAAAAGCCGATAGAAAATTAGCATTTATCATGAACAACTACAACACAATCCAGAATCGTAGTCACCATTGTTGATTGATAACCCACAAAAACTCAAACACGAGCGGTTTACTAAGTGCGGCTATTACTAAAAAAAAAATGAAGGTTCACGAAAGGCGATAGAAAATACACGTACAAAATGGACAACTATAGTGTAATCCACAATCGTCGTTACCAAAGTTGATCGATGGCCCAAGAAAACTCAAACATGAGCAATTTCCTAAATGCGGTTATAGCTCAACAAAAAATGAAGGTTCTCGAAAGGAAATCGGAAATACATGTATAGAAAGCACAACTACAAAGTAATCCAAAAGCGTAGTCACCAAAGTTGAACGATGGCCCACGAAAAACTCAAACACGAGCGGTTTCCTAAATGCGGCTATAACTCAACAAAAAATGAAGGTTTTCCAAAGGTGATAAAAATATGTGTATCGAATGAATAACTATAGTGTAATCCAGAATTGTAGTAACCAAAGTTGATCGATGGCCTACGAAAACTCAAATATGAGCGGTTTCCTAAATACTACTATTAATCAACAAAAAATGAAGGTTCACAAAAGGCAATCAAAAATACGTGTACATAATGGACAACTACAACACAATCCACAATTGTAGTCACATAAATTGATTGATAGTTGACAAAATCTCAAACCCAAGCGGTTTCCTAAGTGAAACTATAACTCAATGAAAAATAAAGGTTCACGAAAGGCGATAGAAAATACACATATAGAATGCACAACTACAATGTAATCCACAATTGTAGTCACCAAAGTTGATCAATAGCCCACAAAAACTCAAACATGTGCAGTTTTCTAAATGCGGCTAGAACTCAAAAAAAATGAAGGTTCACGAAAGCTGATAGGAAATACACATATAGAATGCACAACTACGGTGTAATCCACAAGCACATCTAAATCTCTCTTTCTCAAGAACAACTTATTTTTTTTAAAAACGGACGATCTGGGTTTCTTTATAACATGAGCATCTACAAAGCCCATATTTTTTATTTTCCAAAAAAAAATTGTTTCGTAGATTCTATTTTTGAGGGGTTCTTGCATGTTGATGAAAAATTAGTTTTTAAAAAAAAATATGATATGGGTCTATTCAGAATGTCATTCTGTACAAAATGCATTTCTCAGATTTAACATAAAAAAATCCAAAAAATTCGCTTCTATTACCTCTACTGCTTCTACTTTTCAAAAAAATCTATCTTTTTCAAGAAAAACTTTTTTTTTCAAAAAATGGATGATTTGGGTCTCTTCAACACACGAGCACCTATAAAACTGATATTTTTGGGTTTTCCAAAAAAATTTGATTAATAGATTCTATTTTATAGGGGTTTTTGCATGTTGGTGAAAAATTAGTTTTTCAAAAAAAGGACGATCTAAGTCTATTCAGAACAACATTCTCTTCAAAAAAATTGCCTTTGTTACTTGTACTGCTTCTACTTCTCAAAAAAATCTATCTTTTTCAAGAACAACTTATTTTTCAAAAAATAGATGATTTGGGTCTATTTAGCACACGAGCACTTATAAAACCCATATTTTTGATTTTTCCCACAAAAATTGTTTCCTAGATTCTATTTTTGTGGGGTTCTTGCATGTTGGTGAAAATTAGTTTCTCGAAAAAGGATGATCTGGGTCTACTCAGAATGACATTCTCTACAAAACCCATTTCTAAGATTTTTCATAAAAACATTTAGAAAATTTGCTTCTATTACCTCTACTGCTTCTACTTCTAAAAAAAATCTATCATCTTCGAAAACAACTTATTTTTTCAAAAAACAGACGATTAGGGTCTCTTGAGCACACAAGCACCTATGAAATCCATATTTTGATTTTCCCAAAAAAAATTGTTTGTTGGATTCTATTTTTTAGGGGCTATTGCATGTTGGTGAAATATTAGTTTTTCAAAAAAAGGACGATCCAGATTAACTCAAAACGACATTCTCTACAAAACCCATTTCTCATATTTTTCATAAAATGATTTAGAAAATTTGCCTCTAATAAAACCAAAGATCTAAATCTCTTCAGCACACAAGCACAGATAAAACCCATATTTTTTATTTTCCGAAAAAAATTGTTTTGTAGATTCTCTTTCTTGAGGGGTTCTTCTATGTTGGTGAAAAATTAGTTTTTCGAAAAAAGGACGACTTGGGTCTGCTTATAACAACATTCTCCACATAACCCATTTGTCATATTTTACATAAAAAGATTCAAAAAATTGCCCCTATTACCACTACTGCTTCTACTTTTCAAAAATATCTATCTTTTCCAAGAACAATTTATTTTTTCAAAGAACGGAAGATCTGGGTCTCTTTAACATGCGAGTACTTGTAAAACTCATTTTTTATTTTCCTAAAAAAAAAATGTTTCGTAGATTCTATTTTTAAGGGGTTCTTGCATGTTGGTGAAAAATATTTTTTGCGAGAAAAGCACAATCTGAGTCTATTCAGAACGACATTCTCCACAAAACCCATTTCTCAGATTTTTAATAAAAAGATTCAAAAAATTTACCTCTATTACCTCTACTACTTCTACTTTAAAAAAAAAACTATCTTTTTAAAGTATAACTTATTTAAAAAAAAATGGATGAGCTGAGTCTCTTTAGCTCTCGAGCACCTATAAAACCCATATTTTTTATTTTCCCAAATAAAACTGTTTCATAGATTTGATTTCTGAGGGGTTCTTACATGTTGGTGAAAATTTAGTTTTTTGAAAAAAGAATGATCTCAGAATACTCAGAACGACATTCTCTACAAAACCCATTTCTTAGATTTTTCATAAAAGGATTCAAAAAATTTACCTCTGTTACCTCTATTGCTTCTACATTTAAAAAAAAAAAATCCTTTTCAGGAATAACTTATTTTTTCAAAAAATGATTTGGGTCTCTTAAGCACACAAGCACCTATAAAAACCATATTTCGATTGTTCCAAGAAAAATTGTTTCGTAGATTCTATTTTTGAGGGGTTCTTGCATATTGGTGAAAATATAGTTTTTCGATGAAAGAACGATCTGGGTGTACTCAGAACGACATTCTCTACAAAATCCATTTGTCAGATTTTTCATAAAAAGATTCAAAAAATTTGTCTTTACTATCTCTACTGCTTCTACTTTTCAAAAAAAATATTTCTTTTTGAAGAACAAATATTTTTTTGAAAAAACGGATGATTTGGGTCTTTTTAGCACATGGGCACCTACAAAACCCATATTTTAGATTTTCCCAAAAAAAATTATTTCCTAGATTCTATTTTTGAGGGGTTTTTGCATGTTGGCGAAAAATTAGCTTTTCAAACAGAGGACGATATGGGTCTAATCATAATAACATTCTCTACAAAACCCATTTCTTAGCTTTTTCATAAAAAGATTTTAAAAAATTTCCTCTGAACTAACCCTACTACTACTTTTCAAAAAAATCAGTATTTTTTAATAACAACTTATTTTTTCAAAAAACAGATGATCTGGGTCTTTCAGCACATGAGCACCTATAAAACCAATAATTTTGATTTTCCAAAAAATAAATTGCTTTGTAGATTCTATTTTTGAGGGGTTCTTGCATGTTGGTGAAAATTTAGTTTTTTTAAAAAAGACGATCTGGGTCTACTCAGAATAACATTCTCTACAAAACCCATTTCTTGGATTTTTCATAAAAAGATTCAAATAATTTGCCTCTATTACCTCTACTGCTTATTTAAAAAAAATCTATCTTTTCAAGAACAACCTATTTTTTTATAAAAACAAACAATCTAAGTCTCTTTAGGACACGAGCACCTATAAAACCCATATTTTCAATTTTCCCAAAAAAAAATGTTTCATAGATTCTACTTTTAGGGGTTCTCGCATGTTGGTGAAAATACATGTATAGAATGCACACCTACTACAATCCACAATCATAGTCACCCAAGTTTTTTCAATGGCCCAAAAAACCTCAAACACAAGCGGTTTCATAAATGCGGCTATAACTCAACACAAAATGAAGGTTCACGAAAGGCAATAGAAAATATGCCTATAGGATGCACAACTACAGTGTAATCCACAAGTGTAGTCGCCAAAGTTGATCAATGGCCCACCAAAACTCAAAATTGAGCGGTTTGCTAAATAGAGCTATAACTCTACAAAAAATGAAGGTTCGCGAAAATGCCTACAAAATGGACTACTACAGTGCATCCACAATCGTAGTCACCAAAGTTGATTGATGGCCCATGAAAACTAAAACACGAGCAGATTCTTAATTGCAGCTATAACTCAAAGATAAATGAAAGTTCGCGAAAGGTGATAGAAAATACGCATATAGAATGCAAAATTACAATGTAATCCACAACTGTAGTCACCAAAGTTAATTCACAACCCATGAAAACTCAAACACAAGCATTTTCCTAAATCCGGCTATAACTCAAAAAAAAATGAAGGTTCATGAAAGGCAACTAAAAATATGTGTACAAAATGCACAACTATAGTACAATTCATAATCCTAGTCATCAAAGTTGATTGATGGCCCACAAAAACTCAAACATGAGCAGTTTCGTAAATGCAGCTATAACTAAACAGGAAATCAAGATTTGCAAAAGGCAATAGAAAATACCTATATAGAATGCACAACTACAGTGTAATCCACAATCGTAGTCACCAAAGTTGATTGATGGCCCATGAAAACTCAAACACGAGCGTTTTCCTAAATGCGCTATAACTCAACAAAAAATGAAGGTTAATGAAAGGTGAGTAAAAATATGCATATAGAATGCACAACGATAGTACAATCCACAATCGTGGTCACCAAAGTTGATCAATGGCCCAAAAAAACTCAAACATGAGCAATTTCATCAATGCGGCTATAACTCAACAAAAGATAAAGGTTCGCAAAAGGTGATAGAAGATACGTGTATAGAATGCATAACTACAGTGTTATGGACAATCGTAGTCAGAAAAGTTGATCGATGGCACATGAAAACTCAAAAACGAGTATTTTTCTAAATGCGGCTATAACTCAAAAACAAATGAACGTTCATTAAATGTGATTAAAAAAATCCGTACAGAATGCATAACTACAGTCCAATCCACAATCGTATTCAACAAAGTTGATCAATGGCCCACAAAAACTCAAACACGAGCGATTTCCTAAATGAAGCTATCTCTCAACAAAAAATAAAGCTTCATGAAAGGCGATAGAAAATAAACATACATAATGGACAACTATAGTGCAATCCCCAATCGATGGCCCAAGAAAACTCAAACACGAGCTTTTTCATAAATGCGGCTAGAACTCAACAAAAAATAAAGGTTCGTGAAAGGAAATTAAATATATGTGTACATAATGCACAACTACAATACAATCCACAAGTTTAGTCACCAAAGTTGATCGATGGCCCAAAAAATCTCAAACATAAGTGATTTCCTAAATGCAGCTATAACTCAACAAAAAATGAAGGCTCATGAAAGGCGATAGAAAATACACAGACATAATGGACAACTACAATGCAATCCATAGTTGTAGTCACCAAAGTTGATAAACGGCTCACAAAAACTCAAACTCGGGCGGTTTCCTAAATGCGGCTATAACTCAAACAAAAATGAAGATTCATGAAAGGAGATAGAAAATAAACGTACAGTATTGACAACTACAGTGCAATCCACAATCGTATTCACCAAAGTTCATTGATGATCCACAAAAACTCAATCTCGAGCGGTTTCCTAAATGCAGCTATAATTCAACAAAAAATAAAGGTTCGTGAAAGACTATAGAAAATACGTGTATAGAATACAAAAATACAATGTAATCCAGAAGCGTAGTCACCAAAGTTGATCGATGGCTCAAGAAAACTCAAACTCGAGTGGTTTCCTAAATGTGGCTATAACCCAACAAAAAATGAAGGTTCACGAAATGCGAGAGAAAATACGCGTATAAAATGCAAAAATATAGTGTAATCCACAAGTGTAGTCACCAAAGTTGATCGATGGTGCATAAAAACTCAAACTCGAGCGATTTTCTAAATGTGGCTATAACTCAACAAAAAATGAAGGTTCACGAAAGGAAATAGAAAATACACATGCAGAGTGGAGAACTACTGTGTAACCACAACCCTAGTCATCAAACTTTATTGATGGCTCACAAAAACTCAAACTCGAGCAGTTTACTAAATGCGGCTATAACTCAACAAAAAATGTAGGTTCGCGAAACGCGATGGAAAGTGCGTGTACAAAATGGAAAACTACAGTGCAATGCACAATCATAGTAGGTTCTCCAACTGCTGCTATAGCTCAATGAAAAATAAAGATTCGTGAAAGGCGATAGAAAATACGCGTATAGAATGCACAACTACAATGTAATCCACAATCGTAGTCACCAAAGTTGGTTGATGGCCCACAAAAAATTCAAACACGAGCGTTTTTCTAAATGTGGCTATAACTCAACAAAAAGTGAAGGCTTGTGAAAAATAATTAAAAATATGAGTATAGAATGTATAACAACAGTACAATCCACAATCGTAGTAACCAAAGTTGATTGATCGCCCACAAAAACTCAAACACAAGCCTTTTCTAAAATTCTAGCTATAAGTCAAACACAAGCAGTTTCCTAAATGTGGCTATAACTCAACAAAATCTCAAACACAAGCGTGTTCCAAAATATTGGCTCACAAAATTTCAAACATGAGCAGTTTCCTAAATGTGGCTATAACTCAACAAAAAACAAAGGTTTGTGAAAGGCGATAGAAAATATGTGTACATAATGGACAATTACAGTGTAATCCACAGTTGTAATCAACAAAGTTGACCGATGGCCCACGAAAACTCAAACATGAGCGGTTTCCTAAATGCGGCTATAGCTCAACGAAAAATGAAGTTTCGTGAAAGGTGGTAGAAAATACACATACAAAATTGAAAACTATAGTGCAATCCACAATCGTAGTCACCAAATTTGATTCATGGGCCATGAAAATTCAAACTCTAGCAGTTTCCACAATCCACAATCCACAATCGTAGTCACCAAAGTAGATAGAAGGCCCACCGAAACTCAAACATGAGTGTTTTCCTAAATCCGGCTATCATTCAATAAAAAATTAAGATTCGTTAAAGGAGACTAAACAAATGCATACAGTACAATCCACAATTGTAGTCACCAAAGTTGATTGATGGCCCAAAAAATCTCAAACATAAGTAGTTTCCTAAATGCGGCGTTAACTCAATAAAAAATGAAGGTTCGCGAAAGACGATAGAAAATACACATATAGAATGCACAACTATAGTGTAATCCAAGGGTGTTGTCACCAAAGTTGATTGTTGGCCCACAAAATCTCAAATACTATCGATTTCCTAAATTCAGCTATAACTCAACAAAAAATGAAGGTTCGCGAAAGGTGATAGAAAATATGCGTAGAGAATGGACAACTGTAGTGCAATACACAATTGTAGTCACCAAAGTTGATTGATGGCCCACAAGAAGTCAAACATGACTGGTTTCCTAAATGTAGCTATAGCTCAATGAAAAATGAAGGTTTGTGAAAGGTGATAGAAAATGCGCATACATAATGGACAACAATGGTGTAATCCACAATCGTAGTCACCAAAGTTTATTGATGGCCCAAGAAAAACTGAAACACGAGTGTTTTTCTAAATGTGGCTATAACTCAACAGAAAATGAAAGTTCGTGTAAAACAAAAAAAAGTATGCGTATAGAATGCACAACTACAGTACAATCCACAATCGTAGTAACCAAAGTTGATTGATCGCCAACAAAAATCAAACAGAAGGGTTTTCTAAAAATGCAGCTATAACTAAACACAACCAGTTTCCTAAACGTGGCTATAACTCAACAAAATCTCAAACACGAGCATTTTCAAAAATATGGCTCACAAAATCTCAAACACGAGCAGTTTCATAAATGTGGCAATAACTCAAAAAAAAAAAAAAGGTTTGTGAAAGGTGATAGAAAATATGTGTACACAATGGACAACTACAGTCTAATCCACAGTTGTAGTCAACAAAGTTGATTGATGGCCCACGAAAAGTCAAGCATGAGCGGTTTCCTAAATGCAGGTGTAGCTCAACGATAAATGAAGGTTCGCGAAAGGTGATAGAAAATACGCATACAGAATTGACAACTATAGTGCAATCCAAAATCATAGTCACCAAAGTTGATCGATAGCCCACAAAAATTCAAACACGAATGGTTTCCTAAATGTGACTATAACTCAATAAAAAATGAAGGTTCCCAAAAGGCGATAGAAAATAGGCATATAAAATGCACAACTATAGTGTAATTCACAATTGTAGTCACCAAAGTTGATTAATGGCCCTCGAAAAATCAAACATGAGTGGTTTCCTAAGTGCAGCTATAACTGAACAAAAAATGAAGGATCGCAAAAGGCGATAGAAAATACTTGTATAGAATGCACAAGTACAATGTAATCAACAATCATACTAACCAAAGTTGATTGATGGTGCCTGAAAACTCAAACATGAGTGTTTTGCTAAATGCGGCTATAACTTGAAACAAAAAATGAACGTCCGTGAAAGGCGATTAAAAATATGTGTACAGAATGCACAACTACAGTACAATCCACAATCATAGTCACCAAACTTGATCGATGGCCCAAAAAAACTCAAACATTAGCAGTTTCCTAAATGCGGCTATGACTCAGCAAAAAATGAAGGTTAAAAAAAGGAAATAGGAAATATAGGTATAGAATACATAACTATAGTGTAATCAACAATCGTACTCGCCAAAGTTGATCTATTTCCCACAAAAATTCAAACAAGAAATGTTTGCAAAAGGAAATAGAAAATACATGGATAGAATGGCTAACTACAGTGCAATTCACAATCGTAGTCACCAAAGTTGATCGATGGCCCATGAAAACTCAAAACACGAGCAGATTCCTAAATACGGCTATAACTCAATGAAAAATGAAGGTTCGTGAAAGGTGATTAAAAACATGTGTACAAAATGCACAACTACAGTACAATCCACAATCGTAGTCACCAGAGTTGATCAATGGCCCACAAAAATTAAAACACGAGCGGTTTCCTAAATACCGTTATAACTCAACATAAAATGAAGGTTCGCGAAAGGTCATAGAAAATACACGTACAAATTGGACAACTACAAAGCAATCCACAAACTTTATCACCAAAGATGATTGATGTCCCATGAAAACTCAAGCACGAGTGGTTTGCAAATGTGGCTATAACTAAACGAAAAATAAAGGTTTATGAAAGGAAATATAAAATAGGTGTACAGATTAGACAAATCTAGTGCAATCCATAATCGTAGTCAGTATAGTTATTCAATGGCCCACGAAAACTCCAAGACAATCGGTTTCCTAAATGCAGTTATAACTCAACGAAAAATGAATGCGAAAGGCGATAGAAAATATGTGTACAAAATGGATAACTAAAGTGCAATCCACAATCATAGTAACTAAAGTTGAGTGATGGCCCATGAAAAACTCAATTATGAGTGGTTTCCTCAATACGGCTATAACTCAATGAAAAATGAAAGTTCGCGAAAGGCGATATAAAATACGCGTATAGAATGGATAACTATAGTGCCATCCATCGTAGTCACCAATGCTGATTCATGGCCCACGAAAACTCAACATGAGTGATTTCATAAATGCAGCTATAACTCAACGAAATATGAAGCTTCACGAAAGGCAATAGAAAATACACTTATAAAATGCACAACTAAAGTGTAATCCACAAGCGTAATCACCAAAATTGATCGATGCCCCACGAAAACTCAAACACGAGCGGTTTCCTAAGTGCAGCTATAACTAAATGAAAAATGAAGGTTTACGAAAGGCGACAGGAAATACGCATACAAATTGGACAACTGCAATGCAATCCACAATTTTAGTCACCAAAATTGATCGATGGCCCACGAAAACTCAAACTTGAGCGGTTTCCTAAATGTGGCTATAACTCAACGAAAAATAAAGGTTCATGAAGGGTGATAGAAAATACACGTATACAATGCAAAACTACAATGTAATCCATAATCATAGTCACCAAAGTTGATCAATCGCCCACGAAAACTCAAACACGAGCGTTTTCCTAAATGTGGCTATAACTCAACAAAAACTAAAGGTTCCTAAAAGGCGATTAAAAATATGCATACAAAATGCACAAAAATAGTACAATCCACAATCGTGGTCACCAAAGTTGATTTATAGCACTCAAAAACATAAACGTGAGTGGTTTCCTAAATGCGGCTATAACTCAACAAAAAATGAAGTTTTGCGAAAGGCGATAGAAAATACCTATTTAGAATGCAAAACTACAGTATAATCCATAATCGTAGTCCCCAAAGTTGATCAATAGCCCACGAGAACTCAAACATGAGTGGTTTCCTAAATGCGGCTTAAGTCAAAAAAAAATGAACGTTCTTCAAAGGCAATAAAAAATACGCATACAAAATGGACAACTACAGTGCAATCCACAATCGTACTCACCAAGGTTGATAGATGGCCCACGAAAACTCAAACATGAGCGGTTTCCTAAATACAACTATAACTCAACAAAAAATGAAGGTTCACAAAAAGCGATAGAAAATACACATATAGAATGGAAAACTATACTGCAATCCACAATCATAGTCACTAAAGTTGATTGATGGCCCACAAAAACTCAAACATGAGCGGTTTCCTAAATACGGCTATAACTCAACAAAAAATGAAGGTTCGTGAAAGGCGATAGAAAATAACCATATAGATTGGGCAACTACAGTGCAATCCATAATCCTAGACACTAAAGTTGATTGATGGCCCACGAAAACTCAAATATGAGTGGTTTTCTAAGTGTGGCTATAACACAACAAAAAAAGAAGGTTCACGAAAGGCGATAGAAAATACAAGTATAGAATTCACAACTCCGGTGCAATCCACAATCGTAGTCATGAAAGTTGATTGATAACCCACAAAAACTCAAACACGAGCGGTTTCCTAAACACGGCTATCACTCAACAAAAAATAAAAGGTTCATGAAAGACGATAGAATATACGCATATACAATGCACAACTAGTGTGCATTCCACAATTGTAGTCACCAAAGTTGATCGATGCCCCACGAAAACTCAAACACGAGCATTTTCCTAAATGCGGGTATAACTCAACAAAAAATAAAGCTTCCTAAAGGGTGATTTAAAATTTGCATACATATTGCACAACTACAGTACAATCCACAATCGTAGTCACCAAAGTTTATTGATGGCCCACAAAAACTTAAACATGAGCAGTTTCCTAAATACGGCTATAACTCAAAAAACAATGAAGTGTCATGAAAGGTGATATGAAATACGTGTATAAAATGCACAACTACAGTGTAATCCATAATCGTAGTCACCAAAGTTAATCGATGGCCCACAAAAACTCAAACACGAGTGGTTTCCTAGATGTTGTTATAACTCAAGAAAAAAAAAAGAAGGCTCACGAAAGGCAATAGAAAATACACCTATAGAACGGACAACTACAGTGCAATCCACAATCGTAGTCACCAAAGTTGATTGATGGCCCACGAAAACTCAAACATGAGCGGTTTCCTAAATGCGGTATTTAGGAAACTACTTGAATTTGAGTTTTCGTGGGCCATCGATCAACATTGGTGACTATGCTTGTGGATTACACTGTAGTTGTGCATTCTATACTCGTATTTTCTATTGCCTTTCGTGAACCTTCATTCATTAAAAAACTCAAATTCATGATTTTTTAAAAGTGGTAACATATATTTCTATTATACTTTATTAAAAAACTCAAATTCACTTTATTCATTATTTTATTTTTTTTAAATATTAAACTAAAGTTTGGTAACTTATATTTCTATTATAATTATTAAAAAAGTCGAGTTCACTTTCTTTTCTTGATTATTCATTTTTTTAAATTATTTTAAAAGGTGCAAAATAAAAGATAATGAAAATTAGAAAAAATAAAAGTAATATTTTAAACGGTCTGTCTTTCCAAAAACATTTAAAAATATATATATTTTTAAAATATATTAAAAAGTTCAAAATATATTTTTTAAAAAAAGTTAAAAATTATGAAAGAAATTTAAAATAATAAAATTTTGATATTAAAATATTTAGATGCTAAACATTTAAATATTACAATATTTAAAATTATAAAAAATAATTAAAGATTTTTTTTTATTTTTGCAGCACTTCATAAATTATTTTTATGATTTTTTTATGTTTCTTTAAATGTTAGTTCATAACATTTTCGAAAGTTTTATTTTATAAAATAAATAATTTTATTTTTATTTTAGATGATGTCACCGTACAGCGTGATGTCATCTTTTAGTTGATTTTTGATAACTTAAAAAGCTAATGATGTCATCCTTAGGAGGCCCATTTTTTATGTAAATTTCCCCTACTATCTTGTTGAGTTATAACCGCATTTAGGAAAATGCTCGTGTTTGAATTTTTCTCTGTCAACGATCAACTTTGGTGACTACAATTGTGGATTACACTGGAGTTGAGCATTTTATACACGTATTTTCTCACGTTTCGCAAACCTTCATTTTTTTTTGAGCTACACGCACACTTAGGAAACCGCTCATGTTTGAGTTTCGTGCCTCATCGATCAACTTTGGTGACTATGATTATGCATTGCATTATAGTTGTCCATTATGTGCACATATTTCCTATTGGCTCTCGTGAACCTTCATTTTTAGTTGAGTTATAGCCACATTTAGGAAACCACTCGTGTTTACGTTTTCTGGGCCATCAATAAAGTTTGGTGACTACGATTGTGGATTGTACTATAGTTGTGTATTCTGTACACCCATTTTAATCGCCTTTCACGATCAACTTTGGTGACTATGATTGTGGATTACACTGTAGTTGTGCATTTTATACGCGTATTTTCTATTGCCTCTCGTGAACCTTCATTTTTTGTTGAGTTATAGTTGTACTAAGGAAACCTCTCGTATTTGACTTTTTGTGCGCCATCGATCAAATTTGGTGACTGTGATTGTGGATTGTACTATACTTGTCCATTCTATATGTTTATTTTTTATCGCCTTTCACGAACCTTCATTTTTTGTTGAGTTATAGCCGCATTTAGGAAACCGCTCGAGATTGAGTTTTGGATCCAACTTTGGTGACTACACTTGTGGATTACACTATAGTTGTGCATTCTATATGCATATTTTCTATTGCCTTTGAGAAACCTTCATTTTTTGTTATGTTGTAGCCACATTTAGGAAACCACTCGTGTTTTAGTTTTTGTAGGCCATCGATAAACGTTGGTGACTACGATTGTGGATTGCACTATAGTTTTAGTTTAGGAAACCGCCTGTATTGGAGCTTTCATGGGCCATTGATCAACTTTGGTTACTACAATTGTGGATTACACTGTAGTTATTCATTATATACATGTAATTTCTAATGGCTTTCGCGAACCTTCATTCTTTCTTGAGTTATAGCCGCATTTAGGAAAACAATCGTGTTTCATTCTTCTTGAGCCATCAATAAACTTTGGTGACTACAATTGTGGATTACACTATAGTTGTGCATTCTATACTCGTATTTTCCATCACCTTCCACGAACCTTCATTTTTTGTTGAGTTATAGCCACAGTTAGGAAACCGCTCATGTTTGAGTTTTCATGTGCCATCAACCAACTTTGGTGACTATGATTGTGGATTGCACTGTAGTTGTCCATTTTGTACATGTATTTTCTATCGCCTTTCACATACCTTCATTTTTTGTTGAGTTATAGCCGCATTTAGGAAACCGCTAGAGTTTGAGTTTTCTTGGGCCATCGATCAACTTTGGTACTACGATTGTGGATTGTACTATAGTTGTGCATTGTGTACGCATATTTTTAATGGACTTTCATGAACCTTCATTTTTTCTTGAGTTATAGCTGCATTGATGAAAATGTTTGTGTTTGATTTTTCATGGGCCGTCGATTAACTTTGGTATGACTACAATTTTGGATTGCACTGTAGTTGTCCATTCTATACAACTATTTTCTATTGCCTTTTGTTAACCTTCATTTTTTTTTTGAGTTATAGTTGCATTTAGGAAACCGCTCGAGTTTAAGTTTTTGTGGGCCATCAATCAAATTTGGTGAGTATGCTTGTGGATTACACTATAGTTGTACATTCTATATGTGTATTCTCTATCGTCTTTTGTGAACCTTCATTTTTTTGTTGAGCTATAGCCGCATTTAGGAAACTACTCATGTTTGAGTTTTTTGGAGCCATCAATCAAGTTTGTTGACCGCGATTGTGGATTGTACTATAGCAGTGCATTTTGTACAAATATTTTTAATCAACTTTCACGAACCTTCATTTTCTGATGAGTTATAATTTATGAAAACGCTCGTGTTAGAGTTTTCGTGGGCTATCGATCATCTTTGGTGACTACGATTGTGGATTGCACTGTAGTTGTCCATTTTGTACGCATATTTTTTATAGCCTTTTGCGAACCTTCATTTTTCTTGAGTTATAGCTGTATTTAGAAAACTGCTCATATTTGAGTTTTCGTGTGCCATCGATCAACTTTGGTGACTACTATTGTGGATTACACTGTAGTTGTTCATTCTATACACGTATTTTCTATTGCCTTTTGTGATCCTTCATTTTCTATTGACTTATAGTTGCATTTAGGAAACCACTCATGTTTGAGTTTTTGTGGGTCATCAATCAACTTTGGTGACTACAATTCTGGATTCTACTCTTGTTGTGCATTTTGTAAACATATTTTTAATTCCTTTTCACGAACCTTCATTTTTTTCAGTTATACTTGTATTTAGGAAACCGCCCGTGTTTGAGCTTTCGTGGGCCATTGATCAACTTTCATCACAACGCTTGTGGATTACACTATAGTTGTCCATTCTATAGACGTATTTTCTAATGCCTTTTGTGAACCTTCTATTTTCGTTGAGTTCTAGCAACATTTAGGAAACCACTCATGGTTGAGTTTTTTAGGGCCATCGATCAACTTTAGTGACTATGATTGTGGATTGTATTATAGTTGTGCATTATGTGCTCATATTTTTAATCGCCTTTTACGAACCTTCATTTTTTGTTGAGTTATAACAGCATTTAGAAAAATGCTTGTGTTTAAGTTTTTGTGGGCCATCGATTAAATTTGGTGACTATGATTGTTGATTGCACTATAGTTTACAATTTTGTACGTGTATTTTTTATCGCCATTACTGAACCTTCATTCTTTGTTAAGTTATAGCCGCATTTAGGAAACCACTCGTGTTTGAGTTTTCGTGGGCCTTCCATCAACAATGGTGAATAAAATTGTGGATTACATTTTAGTTGTCCATTATGAATGCTAATTTTCTTCTCGCCTTTCACGAACCTTCATTTTTTGTTGAGTTATAGCCCGCATTTAGGAAAACACTCGTGTTTGAGTTTTTGTGGGCCATCAATCAACTTTAATGACTAAGACTGTGGATTACACTATAGTTGTGCATTATATATGCGTATTGTGTATCGTCTTTTGCAAACCTTCATTTTTCGGTCAGTTATAGATGCACCGAGGAATCCACAAGCGTACTCACCAAAGTTGATCGATTGCCCATGAAAACTCAAACAAGAGTTGTTTCCTAAATGCAGCTATAACTCAACAAAAAATAAAAGTTCACGAAATACAATAGAAACTAAATCTAAAAAATGGATAACTACAGTGCAATCCACAATCGTAGTCACCAAAGTTGATAGATGACCCACGAAAACTCAAGCACGAGCAGTTTCCTAAATGCGGCTATAACTAAATGAAAAATGAAGGTTCGTCAAAGGTGATTAAAAATATGTGTATAGAATGTAGAACTACAATACAATCCACAATCTTAGTCACCAAAGTTGATTGATGGCCCACGAAAATTAAAACACGAGCAATTTGCTAAATGCGGCAATAACTAAACATAAAATGAAGGTTTACAAAAAGTGATAGAAAATATGTCTACATATTGACAACTACAGTACAATCCACAATCGTTGTCACCAAAGTTTATCGATGGCTCACGAAAACTCAGAAACAAGTGGTTTCCTAAATGTGACTATTACTCAATGAAAAAGAAAGGTTCATGAAAGGTGATAGAAAATAGGTGTACAGATTGGACAACTATAGTACAATCCACAATCGTAGTCAGCATAGTTGTTTGATGGCCCACAAAAACTCAAACATGATCGGTTTCATAAATTGGGCTACAACTCAATGAAAAATGAAGGTTCACAAAAGGCGAAAGAAAATACGTGTACAAAATGGATAACTATAGTGCAATCCAAAATCGTAGTCACTAAAGTTGATTGATGGCCCACGAAAACTCAAATATGAGCGGTCTCCTCAATACAGCTATAATTGAACGAAAAATGAAGGTTCGCGAAAGGCGATAGAAAATACACATATAGAATTGACAACTATAGTGCCATCCACAATCGTAGTCACCAAAGTTAATTGATGGCCCACGAAAACTCAAACATGAGCGGTTTCATAAATGCAGCTATAACTCAATGAAAAATGAAGCTTCGCGAAAGGCAATAGAGAATACACGTATAAAATGCACAACAACAATGTAATCCACAAGCGTAGTCACCAAAGTTGATCGATGGCCCATAAAAACTTAAACACGAGTGGTTTCCTAAGTGCATCTATAACTCAACAAAAAAAGAAGGTTCCTGAAAGGTGATAGAAAATATGTGTACAAAATTGACAACTATTGTGCAATCCACAATCATAGTCACCAAAGTTGATCGATGGCCAATGAAAATTCAAACACAAGCGGTTCCCTAAATGCATATATAACTCAACGGAAAGTGAAGTTTTGCAAAAGGGGATAGAATATACACATACAGATTGGACAGTTGTAGTGCAATCCACAATTGTAGTCACCAAACGTGATCGATGGCGAACAAAAACTCAAACATGAGCGGTTTCCTAAATGCGGCTATAACTCAACGAAAAAATGAAGACTCGTGAAGGGGGATAGAAAATACACATATACAATGCACAACTATAGTGTAATCCATAATTGTAGTCACCAAAGTTGATCAATGCCCCAGGAAAACTCAAACACGAGCTTTTTCCTAAGTGTCCTAACGCGCCTACAATTCTATGGGCTTCACTTCCCTTGTTCTCAAATGATTGGTTAGGGCGACGAGCTTAAATTGAGTGAAGTGGCCCTGGTGAGTGAAGTTGACCCCCACTTAGTTTAGGGACGAGCCAGAAAGAAGTAAGGATGGAAGGAAGGAAGTCAACTCCATACATGGCTATTGGAAACGAAATACTACAGTACAATCCACAATCGTAGTCACCAAAGTTGATTGATAGCCCTTAAAACCTTAAACATGAACAGTTTCCTAAATGTGGCTATAACTGATTAGAAAGTAAAGTTTTGCGAACGGCGATAGAAAATACGTGTACAGAATGCACAAGTACAGTGTAATCCATAATCGTAGTCACCAAAGTTGATCGATGGCCCATGAGAACTCAAAGACGAGCGGTTTCCTACATTCGGCTACAACTCAAGAAAAAATGAAGGTTGTGCATTCTATACACGTATTTTCTATCGCCTTTCGTGAACCTTCATGTTTTGTTGACTTATAGCCGCATTTAGGAAGCCACTCATGTTTGATTTTTTTTGGGTGCTCGATCAACTTTTGTGACTATGATTGTGGATTGTACTATAGTTGTGCATTCTATACACATATTTTTAATCGCCTTTCACAAACCTTCATTTTTTGTTGAGTTATATCGGCATTTAGGAAAACACTTGTGTTTGAGTTTTCCTGGGCCATCGATCAACTTTGGTGACTGCGATTGTGGATTACACTATAGTTGTGCATTCTATATGTGTAATTTCTATGGCCTTTCACGAACCTTCATTTTTCTTTGAGTTATAGCTGCACTTAGGAAACCGCTCGTGTTTGAGTTTTCGTTGTCCAACGATCAACTTTGGTAACTATGATTATTGATTGCACTGTAGTTGTCCATTCTCTACATGTATTTTCTATCGCCTTTCATAAACTTTCATTTTTTGTTGAGTTATAGCTGCATTTAGCAAACCGCTCAAGTTTTATTTTTTGTGGGCCATCGATCAACTTTGGTGACTACGATTATGGATTACACTGTTGTTGTGCATTTTATACACGTATTTTCTATCGCTGTTCGAGAACATTCATTTTTCATTGAGCTCTAGGTGCACTTAAGAAACCACTCGTCTTTGAGTTTTCATGTGCCATCGATTAATTTTGGTGACTATGATTGTCGATTGCACTATAGTTGTCCATTCTCTACGTGTATTTTCTATCGCCTTCCGTGAACATTCATTTTTTGTTGAGTTGTAGTTGCATCTAGGAAACCGGTTGAGTTTGAGTTTTCATGGGCTATCGATCAAATTTGGTGACTACGCTCGTGGATTAAACTGTAGTTGTGCATTTTATACTCATATTTTCTATCGCCTTTCATGAACCTTCACTTTTTCGTGAGTTACAGCTGCATTTAGGAAATCGCTCATGTTTGAGTTTTTGTTGGCCATTGAGCAACTTTGGTGACTACGATTGTGGATTAAACTATAGTTGTGTATTCTATATGCGTATTTTCTATCACCTTTCACGAACCTTATTTTTTGTTTAGTTATAACAGCATTTAGGAAACTTCTCATGTTTCAATTTTTGTCGGCCATCAATCCACTTTGGTGACTATGATTGTCGATTGTACTATAGTTGTGCATTATGTACCCATTTTTTTAATCACCTTTCAAGACACTTCATTTTCTCTTGAGTTATAGTCGCACTTAGGAAAACGCTCGTGTTTTAGTTTTCTTGGGCCATCGATCGACTTTGGTGACTACAATTGTGAATTACACTGTAGTTGTGCATTCTATATACGTATTTTCTATCGCCTTTCACGAACATTCATTTTTCATTGAGTTATAGCTGCACATAGGAAATCTCTCTTGTTTGAGTTTTTATGGGTCATCAATCAACTTTGCTGACTATGATTGTGGATTGCACTATAGTTGTCCATTCTTTATACGTATTTTCTATCGCCTATTGTGAAGCTTCATTTTTTGTTGAGTTATAGCTGCATTGAGGAAACCGCACATATTTGAGTGTTCGTGGGCCATTGATGAGCTTTAGTGAGTACAATTGTGGATTGCACTGTAGTTGTGCATTCTATATGCGTATTTTCTATCGCCTCTCATGAAACTTCAATTTTCATTGAGTTATAGCCGTAGTTAGGAAAACGCTCGTGTTTGAGTTTTCATGGGCCATCAATCAACTTTGTTGAATATGATTGTGGATTGCAATGTAGTTGTCCAGTCTGTATGCATATTTTCTATCACCTTTTATGAACTTTCATTTTTTGTTGAGTTATGGCCACACTTAGGAAATCACTCATCTTTGAGTTTTTGTAGGCCATCAATCAACTTTGGTGACTACGATTGTGGATTGCACTATAGTTGTCCATTTTGTATGTGTATTTTAGGACACCGCTCATTTGTTAGTTTTTGTGGGCCATTAATGTACTTTGGTGACTACGATTGTGGATTGTACTATAGTTGTGCATTTTGTACGCATATTTTTTATTGCCTACAAACCTTCATTTTTTGTTGAGTTATAGTCGCATTTAGGAAAACTCTCGTGTTTGAGTTTTCGTGAGCCATTGATCAAATTTGGTGACTACAATTGTTGAATGCATTGTAGTTGTGCATTCTATATGCGTATTTTGTATCGCCTTTCGCGAACCTTCATTTTTCGTTCAGTTATAGCAGCACTTAGGAAATTGCTTGTGTTTGAGTTTTCATGGGACATCGATCAACTTTGGTGACTACAATTGTGGATTGCACTATAGTTGTCCATTCCATACACATATTTTCCAACGCCTTTCACGAAACTTCATTTTTTGTTGACAGTTCTATCTGCATTATGAAACCTCTCATGTTAGAGTTTTCGTGGACCATCGATCAACTTTAATGACTAAAATTGTGGCTTGCACTATAATTGTCCATAATGTACATGTATTTTCTATTGCCTTTTGCAAACCTTCGTTTTTTGTTGATTTATAGCCACATTAAGGAAACCGCTCGTGTTTAAGTTTTTTTGCGCCATCCATCAACTTTCATGACTATGATTGTGAATTACACTATTGTGGTGCATTTTATAATCTTATTTTCTATCAGATTTTGTGAATCTTCATTTTTCGTTAAGTTATAGCCACACTTAGGAAACTGCTCATGTTTGAGTTTTCATGGGCCATTAATCAACATTTTTTGTCTATGATTGTGGATTGGACTGTAGTTGTCCATTCTATACACGTATTTTCTATTGCCTTTTGTGAATGTTCATTTTTTGTTGAGTTATAGCCGCACTTAGGACACTGCTCGAGTTTGAGTTTTCGTACGCCATTGATGAACTTTTTTTACTACGCTTGTGGATTACAATGTAGTTATGCATTCTATATGGGTATTTTCTATTGCCTTTCATGAACCATCATTTTGAATTGAGTTATAGCCGCACTTAGGAAACTGCTCGTGTGAGTTTTCATGGGCCATCAATCAACTTTGGTGACTATGATTGTGAATTGCACTGTAGTTGTCCACTCTTGACACATATTTTTTATTGCATTTCTTGAACCTTCATTTTTTGTTGAGTTATAGCCGCATTTATGAAACTGCTCAAATTTGAGTTTTTGTGGGCCATAGATGAACTTTGTTGACTACGCTTGTGGATTACACTATAGTTGTCCATTCTATATGCATATTTGAATTTTCGTGGGCCATCGATCAAGTTTGGTGACTATGATTGTGGATTGTACTTTAGTTGTGCATATTTTACGTATATTTTTAATTACATTTCACGAACCTTTATTTTTTGTTGAGCTATAGCTGCATTTAGGAAAACAATTTTGTTTGAGTTTTCATGAGCCATCGATCAACTTTGGTGACTATGATTGTGGATTACACTATAGCAATGCATTCTATACGCGTATTCTCTATCGCCTTTCACAAACCTTCATTTTTTATTGAGTTATAGCTGCACTCAAGCAACCACTCGTGTTTGAGTTTTCATGGGTCATTGATCAACTTTGGTGACTACGATTGTCGATTGAACTATATTTGTCCATTCTATACATGTATTTCTATCACCTTTCGTGAACCTTCATTTTTTGTTGAGTTATAGCTACATTTAGGATACCTTTCAAGTTTTAGTTTTTGTGGGCCATCGATCAACTTTGGTGTCTATGATCGTGGATTGCACTATAGTTGTCCATTTTGTACACGTATTTTCTATCGCCTTTCGTGAATTTTCTTTTCTTGTTCAATTATAGCCGCATTTGCGAAACTGCTCGAGTTTGAGTTTTCGTGGGCCATCGACCAACTTAAGACTATGCTTGTGGATTACATTGTAGTTGGTCATTCTATATGCATATTTTCTATTATCTTTTCCAAACCTTCATTTTTCGTTGAGTTATAGATGGACTTAAGAAACTGCTTGTGTTTGAGTTTACATGGGCCATCGATCAACTTTGGTCACTAGGATTTTGGATTGCACTATAGTTGTCCATTATGTAAGTGTATTTTCTATAAACTTTCAAGAACCTTCATTTTTTGTTGTGTTATAGCCACATTTGGGAAACTGCTCAAGTTTTAGTTTTCATGGGGCATCGATCAACTTTGGTGACTACACTTGTGGATTGCACTGTGGTTGTCCATTATGTATGGATATTTTCTATCGCCTTTTGTGAACATTCATTTGTTGTTGAGTAATAGCTGCATTTAGGAAACTGCTCATGTTTGATTTTTCGTGGGCCATCGATCAACTTTGGTGAATACGATTGTGGATTAGACTATAGTTGTTCATTCTATACACGTATTTTCTATCGCATTTTGTGAGCCTTCATTTTCGTTGAGTTATACCTTAGTTTAGGACACTGGTCGTATTTGAGTTTTCGTGGGCCATCGATCAACTTAGGTGACTACAATTGTGAATTGCACTATAGTTGTCCATTTCTCTACGTGTATTTTCTACCACTTTTGACAAACATTCATTTTTTGTTGAGTTATAGTCACATTTAGGAAACTACTCGTGTTTGAGCTTTCGTGTGCTAGCGATCAACTTTGGTGACTACAATAGTGGATTGTACTGTAGTTGTGTATTCTATACACATATTTTTAATTTCCTTTCACGAACCTTCATTTTTTGTTTAGTTATAGCCGCATTTAGGAAAATGCTCGAGTTTAAGTTTTTGTGGGCCATCAATCAACTATGGTGACTACGAGCTTGTGGATTACACTATAGTTGTGCATTCTATACATGTATTTTCTATCGCCTTTCGCAAACCTTCATTTTTTGTTGATTTATAGCCACATTTAGGAAACCGCTCTAGATTGAGTTTTCATGGGCCATCGATCAACTTTGGTGACTACGATTGTGGAATACACTACAGTATTGCATTCTATACATGTATTTTCTATTTCCTTTCACGAACCTTTATTTTTCATTTAGTGATAGCTGCACTTAGAAAATTGCTCGTGTTTGAGTTTTCGTGGGGCATCGATCAACTTTTGTGACTACAATTGTGGATTGTACTGTAGTTGTCCACTCTATACGTGTATTCTCTATCACTTTTCACGAACCTTCATTTTTTGTTGAGTTATAGCCGTATTTAGGAAACCGCTCAAGTTTGAGTTTTCATGGGCCATCCATCAACTTTAGTGACTACGCTTGTCAATTACACTTTAGTTGTGTATTCTTCAAGCGTATTTTCTATCGCTTTTCATGAACCTTCATATTTTTTTGAGTTATAGTTGCATCTAGGAAATTGCTTATGTTTGATTTTTTTTGGGAACTCGATTAACTTTGGTGACTACAATTATGGATTGCAATGTATATGTCCATTCTTTACACGTATTTTCTATCGGCTTTCACGAACCTTCACTTTTGTTGAGTTATAGCAGCATTTAGGAAACCACTCATGATAGATTTTTTGTGGGACATCGATCAACTTTGGTTACTACGCTTATGGATTACTTTGTAGTTGTGCATTGTATATTCATATTTTCTATTGACTTTTGCGAACCTTCATTTTTTGTTGAGTTATAGCCGAATTTAGGAAACCGCTCATGTTTGAGTCTTCGTGGGCCATCGATCAACTTTGGTGACTACGATTGTGGATTCCACTGTAGTTGTCCATTTTGTAAGCGTATTTTCTATTGACTTTCACGAATCTTCATTTTTTATTGATTTATAGCCACATTTAGGAAACCGCTCGTGTTTGAGTTTTAATGGGCCATCGATCAACTTTGGTGACTATGCTTGTGGATTATAATTTAGTTGTGCATTCTAAACACATTTTGTTAATCGCCTTTCTTTTCTTCATTTTTTGTTGAGTTATAACCATATTTAGGAAAATGCTCATGTTTCATTTTTCATGGGCCATAAATCAACTTTGGTGACTACGATTGTGGATTGCACTATTGTTGTCCATTTTGTACGTGTATTTTCTATTGCCTTTTGCAAACCTTCATTTTTTATTTCAAGTTATCACATCATTTAGAAAACCGCTCATGTTTCTATTTTTGTGGGCCATCGATCTACTTTGGTGACTACGATTGTGGATTACACTATAGTTCTGCATTATCAATGCTAATTTTCTATCACCTTTCACGAATATTTAATGGCCCACAAAAACTCAAACATGAGCAGTTTTGTGAATGTAGCTATAACTCAACAATAAATGAAGGTTCGCAAAAGGCAATAAAAAATACAAGTATAGAATGCACAACTAAAATGTAATCCACAATCGCAGTCACCAAAGTTGATCGATGGTCTAGGAAAATTCAAACACGTGTGTTTTCCTAAATGCGGTTATAAGTCAACAAAAAATGAAGGTTCGTGAAAGGGGATTAAAAATATGCGTACATAATGCACAACTATAGTACAATCCACAAACGTAGTCACCAAAGTTGATCACTGGCCCACAAAAGTTCAAACATGAGTGGTTTGCTAATTACGGCTGTAACTCAACAAAAAATGAAGTTTCACGAAAGGCTATAGAAAATAGGATTATAAAATGCACAACTACAGTGTAATCCACAAACATAGTCACCAAAGTTGATTAATGGACAACAAAAACTCAAACTCGAGGGGATTTGTAAAGGCGGCTATAACTCAACAAAAAATGAAGGTTCACGAAATCCGATAGAAAATAAGCATATAAAATAGACAACTACAGTACAATCCACACTTGTAGTCACCAAAGTTGATCGATGGCCCATGAAAACACAAACACGAGCGGTTTCCTAAATGCGACTATAACTCAACAAAAAATGAAGGTTCGCGAAATATTATAAAAAATACGAGTATAGAATGCACAACTATGGTGTAATCCACAAGCGTATTTACCAAAGTTGATGGATGGCCCAAAAAAACTCAAACACGGGCATTTTCCTAGATGCAGCTATAAGTCAACAAAAATGAAGGTTCATGAAAGGAAATTAAAAATATGCGTGCAGAATGCACAACTAAAGTACAATCCACTACCATAGTCACCAAAGTTGATCCATGGCCCATGAAAACTCAAACAAGAGCAGCTTCTTAAATCCGGCTATAAGTCAACAAAAAATGAATGTTCTCGAAACGTGATTGGAAATATGCGTACAAAATGGACAACTACAGTGCAATCCACAATTGTAGTCACCAAAGTTGATCAATAGGCTACAAAAACTCAAACTTGGGCGGTTTCCTAAATGTGGCTATATCTCAAAAAAAAATGAACGTACGTGCAAGGCGATAGAAAATACAGATCTAGTATGGACAACTACATGCAATCCACAATTGTAGTCACCAACGTTGATTAATGGCCCACAGAAACTAAAACATGAGCGGTTTCCTCAATGCGGCCTTAACTCAAGAAAAAATAAAGGCTCAAGAAAGCCGATATAAACCCCGTGTATAGAATGCACAACTATAGTGTAATCAACACTCGTAGTCACCAAAGTTGATCAATGGATCAGAAAAATTCAAACATCACCGATATGCTAACTGTAGGTATAACTCAACAAAAAATGAAGGGTCGTGAAAGGCAATAGAAAATACACATATAGAATGCACAACTACAATGTAATCCACAACCGTAATCACCAAAGTTGATCGATGGCCCACAAAAACTCAAACTCAAGCAGTTTCCTAAATGCGGCTATAACTCAACAAGAAATGAATGTTCACGAAAGGTGCTAGAAAATATGCATACAAAATGGACAACTACAGTGTAATTACCAAGGGTAGTCACCAAAGTAGATGGATGGCCAATGAAAACTCAAACACGAGCGGTTTCCTAAGTATGGCTACAGCTCAACAAAAAATCAAGGCTCACAAAAGGTGATAGGAAATAAGCGTATAGAATGCACTACAGTGTAATCCAAAAATAGTAGTCACCAAATCCGATTGATGGCCCAAGAAAACTGAAACACGAGTGGTTTGATAAATGTGGCTATAACTCAACAAAAAATGAACGTTACCAAAATGTGATAGAAAATTAGCATTTACAATCCACAATCGTAGTCACCATTGTTGATCGATAACCCACAAAAACTCAAACACGAGCGATTTACTAAATGCGGCTATTACTAAAAAAATAATGAAGGTTCACAAAAGGCGATAGAAAATACACGTACAAAATTGACAACTATAGTGCAATCCACAATCGTAGTCACCAAAGTTGATCGATGGCTGCAGAAAACTCAAACACAAGGTTTTTCCTAAATGCAGCTATAACTCAACAAAAAATAAATGTTCATGAAAGGAAATTAAAAATATGCGTACAGTATGCACAACAACAATACAATCCACAACCATTGTCACCAAAGTTGATCGATGGCCCACGAAAACATAAATAGGAGAGGTTTCCTAAATATTGCTATTAATCAACCAAAAAAGAGGGTTCACAAAAGGCGATCGAAAATACACGTATAGAATGGACAACTACAGTGCAATCCACAATCGTAGTCACCAAAATTGATAGATGGTCAAAAAAATCTCAAACACGAGCGGTTTCCTACATGAAGCTATAACTCAATAAAAAATAAAGGTTCGCGAAAGGCGATAGAAAATATGCGTATAGAATGCACAACTACAATGTAATCCACAATCATAGTCACCAAACTTGATCGATAGCCCAGAAAAACTCAAACACATTCAGTTTTCTAAATGCAGCTAGAACTCAAAACAAAAATGAAGGTTCATGAAAGGTGATAGGAAATACACATATAGAATGCACAACTACGGTGTAATCCACAAGCATAGTCACCAAATTTGATTTTCACAAACCTTCACTTTTTTTTAGTTATAGCCACATTTAGGAAACTGCTCGAGTTTGAGTTTTTGTGGGCCATCGATCAACTATGGTGACTACACTTGTGGATTACACTACAGTTGTGCATTCTATACATGTATTTTCTATCGCCTTTCGCGAACCTTCATTTTTTGTTGAGTTATAGCCGCATTTAGGAAACTGCTCGAGTTTGAGTTTTCATAGGCCATTGATCAACTTTGGTGACAATACTTTTGGATTAAACTCTAGTTGTGCATTCTATATGCGTATTTTCTATCTTCTTTTGCAAACATTCATTTTTTGCTGAGTTATGGCCGCATTTAGGAAACCAATCGTGTTTTATTTTTTGTGGGCCATCGATCATTTTTTGTCACTATGATTGTGGATTACACTTTATTTGTGCATTCTATACACATAATTTATGTAGCCTTTCACGAATTTTTTTTTTTGTTATGTTATAGCTGCATTTAGGAAACCGCTCATGTTTAAGTTTTTGTGGGCCATCAATCAACTTTGGTGACTACGATTGCGGATTGTATTGTAGTGCATTTTGTACACATATTTCTTATCACTTTTCATGAACCTTCATTTTTCGTTGAGTTATAGCCCCACTTAGGAAACTGCTCGTGTTTGAGTTTTCTTGGGCCATTGATAAAATTTGGTGATGATGATTCTTGGTTGCATTATAGCTGTGCATTACGAACACTACCTTCATTTTTCGTTGAGTTACAACCGCACTTAGGAAACCGCTTGTGTTTGAGTTTTCATGGGCCATCGATCAAATTTGGTGACTACAATTATAGATTACACTATAGTTGTGCATTCTATACACTATTTTCTATCACCTTTCGCCAACCTTCATTTTTTGTTGAGTTGCAGCCGCACTTAGGAAACCACTCGTGTTTGAGTTTTCATGGGCCATTGATGAACTTTGGTGACTACGATTGTGGATTTCACTGTATTTGTGTATTATCAATCCTAATTTTCTATCGCCTTTCACTAACCTTCATTTTTTGTTGAGTTATAGCCGCATTTAGCAAAATGCTCGTGTTTAATATTTTGTGGGCCATCAATCAACTCTTGGGACAATGCTTTGTATTACACTGTAGTTCTGCATTCTATACACGTATTTTTTATCGCCTTTCACAAACCATTATTTCTTTTGTTGAGTTATAGCCACATTTAATCACCCTTCACATTTTTTATTTAGTTGTTCTACACACATATTTTTAATCGCCCTTCACAATCCTTCATTTTTTCTTGAGTTATAGCCACATTTACGAAAGCCCTCGTGTTTGAGTTTTCTTGGGCCATCGATCAATTTTGGTGACTGCGATTGTGGATTACAATGTAGTTATGCATTCTTTACAGGTATTTTCTATAGCTTTTTTCGAACCTTCATTTTTCTTTGAGTTATAGCCTCACTTAGGAAACCACTCATTTTTAAATATTTGTGAGCCATCCATCAACTTTGGTGACTAAGATTGTGGATTGTACTATGGTTGTGCATTTTGTATGCATATTTTAAAATGCTTTTCACGAACCTTCATTTTTTGTTGAGTTATAGCTACATTTAGGAAAACGCTCATGTTTTTGTTTTTGTGGCCCATCAATCAACTTTCGTGACTATGATTCTGGATTGTGCTGTAGGTGTCCATTCTATACACGTTTTTTCTTCACCTCTTATATACCTTCATTTTTTGTTGAGTTACAGCCACATTTAGGAAACCACTCATGTTTGAGTTTTTGTGGGCCATCTATCAACTTTTGTGACTACGGTTGTGGATTATACTGTAGTTATGCATTCTATATGTGTATTTTCGATCAATTTTCATGAACCATGATTTTTTGTTGAGTTATAGTGGCATTTAGGAAACCGCTCATGTTTGAGTTTTTGTGGGCCATCGATCAACTTTGGTGACTACGATTGTGGATTGTACATTAGTTGACCATTATGTACGCATATTTTTTATCGCCTTTCACGAACCTTCATTTTTTGTTGAGTTATAGCCGCATTTATGAAAATGCTTGTGTTTGATTTTTCGTGTGCTATCGATCAACAATGGTGACTATGATTGTGGATTGAACTGTAGTTGTCCATTATGTACGCGGACTTTTTATCGCCTTTCATGAACCTTCTTTTTTTGGTGAGTTATAGCTGCATTTAGGAAACCCCTCGTGTATGTGTTTTTGTGGGACATTGATCAATTTTAATGACTACGATTGTGGATTGCACTGTAGTTTTGCATTATGAAAGCTAATTTTCTATTTCCTTTTGCAAACCTTCATTTTTTGTTGAGTAATACAGCCGCATTTAGGAAACCGCTCATGTTTGAGTTTTTGTAGGCCATCGATCAACTTCGGTGACTATAACTATGGATTGTACTCTAGTTATGCATTATATACGCAATTTTTTAATCACTTTTCATGAACCTTCATTTTTTTTTGAGTTAATAGCCGCATTTAGGAAAACGCTCTTGTTTGAGTTTTTGTGGGCCATCGATCAACTTTTGTGACTACGCTTGTGTATTACATTGTAGTTGTGCATTCTATAACCGTATTTTCTATTGCCTTTTGTGAACCTTCAATTTTTCTTTGAGTTATAGCCGCATTTAGGAAACCGCTCATGTTTGACTTTTTTTGAGCCATCGATCAACTTTGGTGACTACGATTATGGATTGTACTATAGTTTGTGCATTCTGTACTTATATTTTTAATCGCCTTTCACAAACCTTTATTTTTTGTTGAATTATAGTCACATTTAGGAAGATGCTTATGTTCGAGTTTTCTTGGGCCATGGATCGACTTTGGTGACTACAATTGTGGATTGCACTGTAGTAGTCTATTTTGTACACGTATATTCTATTGCCTTTCATGAACCTTCACTTTTTGGTAGCCACCATTAAGAAACCGCTCGTGTTTAAGTTTTTGTGGGTCATTGATTAGACCCATATCGTCCTTTTTTCGAAAAGCTAATTTTTCACCAACATGCAAGAACTTCTAGAAAAAAGAATGTACGAAACAATTTATTTTGGGAATACAAAAAATATGGGTTTTATAAGTACGCCTATGCTAAAGAGACCTAGATCTTCCGTTCTTTGAAAAAATAAGTTTTTCTTGAAAAATATAGATATTTTTGAAAAGTTGATGCAGTAGAGGTAACAGAGACAAATTTTTTTGAATCTTTTTATGAAAAATATGAAATATGGGTTTTGTAGAGAATGTCGTTCTAAATAGATCCAGATCGTCCATTTTTCAAAAATAGACTCTACGAAACAATTTTTTTTAGAAAATTGAAAATATCGGGTTGATAGATGTTTGTTTGCTAAAGAGACCCAAATCGTCCATTTTTTCAAAAAATAAGTTCTCGAAAAAGATAGAATTTTTTGAAACTAGAAGCATTAGAGGTAACATAGGAAAATTTTCTAAATATTTTGATGAAAAATGGAAGCAGTAGAAGCACTAGAGGTAATAGAGGCAAACTTTTTGAAATAGGTTTTGTAGAGAATGTCACTCTAACTAAATCTAGATAATCCTTTTTTCAAAAATACAAAAATCCATTTTGTTGAGAATGTCGTTCTAAGGAGACCCAGATCCTCCTTTTTTCAAAAAATTAATTTTCACCAACGTGCAAGAACCCCACAAAATAGATTCTACGAGATAATCTTTTTTGGGAAATACGAAAATATGGGTTTTATAGGTGCTCATGTGCTAAAGAGACCTAGATCATCCGTTTCTTGAAATTATTTGTTCTTGAAAAAGATAAAAAAAAATTAAAAGTAGAAGTATTAGATGTAACAGAGGCAAATTTTTTGAATCTTTTTATGAAAAATCTAAAAAATGGGTTTTGTAGAGAATGTCATTTTGAGTAGACCTAGATTATCCTCCTTTTGAAAAACTACTTTTTCACCAACATGCAAGAACCCCTCATAAATAGAATCTACGAAACATTTTTTTTGGAAAATCAAAATATCGGTTTTATAGGTGCTCGTATGCTAAAGAAACCCAGATCATCTGTTTTTTGAAAAAATAAATTGTTCTTAAAAATATATATATATATTTTTTAAGTAGAAGCAGTAGAGGCAATAGAGGCAAATTTTTTGAATCTTTTTATGAAAAATTTGAGAAATGGGTTTTGTATAGAATGTCATTCTGAATAGATCCAGATCGTCCTCTTTTCGAAAAACTTATTTTTCATCAACATGCTAGAACCCCTCAAAAATAGAATCTACGAACGATTTCGTAAATGCGGCTATAACTCAACAAAAAATGAACATTCACGAAAGGTGATAGAAAATTAAGTATAGAATGCACAACTAAATTGTAATCCACAAGCGTAGTCACCAAACTTTATCCATGGCCCACAAAAAATAAAACACGAGCAGTTTCCTAAATGCGGCTATACCTCAACAAAAAATGAATGTTCACGAAAGACAATAGAAAATATGCATATAGAATGCACAACTAAATATTAATCCACAAGCGTAGTCACCAAAGTTGATCGATGGCCAAGGAAAACTCAAACTCGAGTGGTTTCCTAAATACAGCTATAACTCAAGAAAAAATGAAGGTTAATGGAAGGCGATAGAAAATACGCATTCAAAATGCACAACTACAGTCCAATCTACAATCATAGTCACCAATGTTGATTATGGCCCATGAAAACTCAAACACGAGTGGCTTCTTAAGTATGGCTATAACTCAACGAAAAATGAAGGTCCACACAAGGTGATAGAAAATATGCATACAAAATGCACAAATACAGTGTAATCCACTAGCGTAGTCACCAAAGTTTATCGATGGCCCACAAAAACTCAAATACGAACGATTTCCTAACTATAGTTGTAAGTCAACAAAAAATGAAGCTTTGTGAAAAGTGATTTAAAATACGCATACAAAATACATAACTACAGTACAATCCACAATCGTAGTCACCAAAGTTGATCTATCGCCGACGAAAACTCAAATTCGACCGGTTTCCTAAGTGGGGCTATAACTCAAGAATAAATGAAGTTCCCCGAAAGGTGATAGAAACTACACGTATAGAATGCACAACAATAGTGTAATCCACAAGCGTAGTCACCAAAGTTGATCAATGGACCACAAAAACTCAAACTCGAGTAGTTTGCTAAATGCTGCTATAATTTAACAAAGAATGAAGGTTCGTGAAAGGCGATTAAAAATATGCATATAGAATGCACAGCTAAAGTACAATTGACAATTGTAGTTACCAAATTTGATTGATGGCCTACAAAAACTAAAACATGAGCAGTTTCCTAAATACAGCTATACCTAAACAAAAAATAAAGGTTCGTGAAAGGTGATAGAAAATACACGTACAAAATGTACAACTATAATGTAATCGACAATCTTAGTCACAAAATTTAATCAATGGCCTATGAAAACTAAAACATGAGCGGTTTGTGCATGTATAACTCAAGAAAAAATGAAGGTTCGCGAAAGGCGATAGAAAATACACATATAGAATGAACAATTACAGTGTAATCTACATGCATAGTCACCAAAATTGATCGATGTCCCATGAAAACTCAAACTCGAGCGGTTTCCTAAATGTAGCTATAACTCAACAAAAAATGAAGGTTCACGAAAGGCGATAGAAAAAACGTAAAAAAATGGACAACTACAGTGCAATCCACAATCGTAGGCACCAAAATTGATTGATGGCCCTCAAAAACTCAATCACGAGCAATTTCTTAAGTGCAGCTATAACTCAACAAAAAATGAAGGTTCACAAAAGGCTTTATCTAATACGCGTATAGAATGCACAACTACAGTGTAATCTATAATCGTAGACACCAAAGTTGATCAATGGCTCATGAAAACTCAAACATGAGCCTTTTCCTAAACGCGGCTATAACTCAACAAAAAATTGTAAGGTTCATGAAAGACGATTAAAAATATGCATATAAAATGCACAACTACAGTACAATCCACAATTGTAGTCAACAAAGTTGATCGATGGCCCACAAAAATTGAAACATGAGTCGTTTCTTAAATGCAGCTATAACTCAACCAAAAATGAAAATTCAAAAAGGTGATAGATAATACGTGTACAAAATGGACAACTACAGTGAAATCCATAATCATAATCATTAATGTTAATCGATGGCACACAAAACTCAAATACGAGCAGTTTCGCAAGTGGGGGTATAAGTCAACGAAAAATGAAGGTTGATGAAATGCGATAGAAAATACACATATAGAATGGACAACTACAGTGTAATCCACAAGCGTAGTCACCAAAATTGACTGACAACCCACGACAACTCAACCTCAATTGGTTTCCTAAATGCGGCTGTAATTCAACAAAAAATAAAGGTTCGCGAAAGGAGATAGAAAATATGCGTACAAAATGGACAACTACAGTGCAATCCACAATCGTAGTCATCAAAGTTAATCGATGGCCCTTAAAAACTCAAACTCAAATGGTTTACTAAATATGACCATCACTCAACAAAAAATGAAGGATTGTTAAAGGTGATAGAAAATATGCATATCGAATGCAATACTACAGTTTAATCTAGAAGCTTAGTCACCAAAGTTGTTTGATGGCCCACAAAAACTCAAACACAAGCGGTTTTCTAAATGCAGCTATAACTAAAAAAAAGGCGTAGAGAATCGACAACTACAGTGTAATCCATAATCGTAGTCACCAAATTTGATAGATGTCCCACGAAAACTCAAAAGCGAGTGTTTTCCTAAATGCGGCTATAAGTCAACAAAAAAGGAAGGTTCACGAAAGGAAATACAAAATACACATATAGAATGTAAACCACAGTCTAATCCACAAGCGTAGTCACCAAAGTTGATCGATGGCCTATGAAAACTCAAACACGAGCGGTTTCCTAAATGCGGCTATAACTCAACAAAAAATGAAGGTTTGCGAAAGGCAATTGAAAATACGCGTATAGAATGCACAACTATAGTGTAATCCGTAATTGTAGTCACCAAAGTTGATCGATGACCCACAAAAACTCAAATACGAACGGTTTCCTACATGCGGCTATAACTTTAAAAAAAATGAATGTTCATGAAAAATGATAGAAAATACACGTATAGAATGCAAAACTATAGTGTAATCCACAAGCGTAGTTACATAAGCTGATCGATGGCCAACTCAAACTCAAACTCGAGTGGTTTCGTAAATGTGGATATGACTCAACAAAAAATTAAGGTTCGCAAAAGGCGAAGAAAAATACGCGTATAAAATGTACAACTATAGTGCAATCCACAATCGTAGTCACCAAACATCATCGATGGCCCAGGAAAACTCAAAGACGAGTTGTTTCTTAAATGTAGCTATAACTCAACATAAAATGAAGAATCACAAAAGGTGATAGAAAATACATGTACATAAAGGACAACTACAATACAATCCACAATTGTAGTCAACAAACTTGAGCAATTTCCCATGAAAACTCAAACACGAGCGGTTTCCTAAATGGGGCTATAACTCAATGATAAATGAAGGGTTGTGAAAGGTGATGCAAAATATGTGTACAAAATGGACTATTACAGTACAATCCACAATCGTAGTCACTAGAGTTAATCAATGAACCTTAAAAACTCTAACATGAGTAGTTTCTTTAATGCGGCTATAACTCAACAAAAAATAAAAGTTTACAAAAGGTGAGAGAAAATACACATATAGAATGCACAACTACAGTGTAATAAAAAATTGTAGTCACCAAAGATGATCGATGCCCCATGAAAACTCAAACACGACTGTTTTCCTAAATGCAGCTATAACTCAATAGAAAATGAAGGTTTGTGAAAGGAAATTAAAAATATGCATACATAATGCATAGCTACAATACTATCTACAATCGTAGTCACCAAACTTGATCGATGGCCCACGAACACTCATACACAAGAGGTTTCCTAAATGCGGCTATAACTCAATGAAAAATGAAGGTTCGCGAAAGGTGATAGAAAATATACGTACAAAATGGACAACAACAGTGCAATCCGCAATTGTAGCTACCAAATTTCATCAATTTCCCAAGAAAACTTAAACACGAGAGGTTTCCTAAATGCGGCTATAACTCAACAAAAAATGAAGGTTCGCGAAAGGTGATAGAAAATACGCGTAGAGAATGCACAACTACAGTGTAATCCACAAGCGTAGTCACCAAAGTTGATCGATCGCCCACGAACATTCCAACTCGAGCAGTTTCCTAAATGCGGCTATAACTGAACAAAAAATAAAGGTTCACAAAAGGCAATAGAAAATACATGTACATAATGGACAACTACAATGCAAACCACAATCATATTCACCAAAGTTCATCGATGGCCCAAAAAAACTCTAACATGACCGATTTCCTAATTGCAGCTATAACTCAAACATAAATGAAGGTTCATGAAAGGCGATAGAAAAAACACATATAGAAAACACAACTACAATGTAATCCACAATTGTAATCACCAAAGTTGATCGATGGCCCACGAATACCTCAAACACAAGCATTTTCATAAATGCAGCTATAACTTAGAAAAAAGTGAAGGTTCATGAAAGGCAATTAAAAATATGTGAACAAAATGCACAACTATAGTACAATCCACAATCGTAGTCACCAAAGTTCATCGATGGCCGACGAAAACTCAAACTTGAGTGGTTTCCTCAATGCGGCTAAAGTCAACAAAAAATGAAGGTTCGCGAAAGGCAATAAAAAATACACGTAAAGAATGGACAAGTACATTGCAATCCACAATTGTAGTCACTAAAGTTGATCTATAGCTCATTGAAACTCGAACATGAGCGATTTCCTAAGGGCGGCTATAAATCAATGAAAAATGAAGGTTCCTAAAAGGTTATAGGAGATACGCGTATAAAATGCACAACTATAGTGTAATCCACAATCGTAGTCACCAAAGTTGATCGATGACCCACGAAAACTCAAACACGAGTTTTCTCCTAAATGAGGCTATAACTCAACTAAAAATGAAGGTTCCTGAAAGGCGATTAAAAATATGCATGTAGAAAGAACAACTACAAAACAAACCACAATTGTAGTCACCAAAGTTGATCGATGGCCCACGAAAACTCAAACACAAGTGGTTTCTTAAATGCGGCTATAACTAAACAAAAAATGAAGTTTCATGAAAGGTGATAGGAAATATCTATACAAAATGGAAAACTACAGTGCAATCCACAATTGTAGTCACCAAAGTTGATCGACAACCCACAAAACCTCAAACTTGTGCGGTTTCCTAAATGCAGCTATAAATTAAAAAAAAATGACGGTACACGAAAGGTGATAGAAAATACATGTACAGTCTACACAACTAAAATGTAATCCACAATCATAGTCACCATAGTTGATTGATGGACCACAAAAACTCAAACAAAAACGGTTTCCTAATAATAGCTATAACTAACCAAAAAATGATGGTTAAAAAAAGGAAATATAAAATACGCGTATAGAATGCACAACTAAAACGGAATCCTCAATCATAGTCACCAAAGTTGATAAATGACCAATGAAAACTGAAACACGAGCATTTTGCTAAATGCGTCTATAATTCAAAAAAAACAAACATTATTGAAAGGCAAGTAAAAACACATGTATAGAATGCCCAACTATAGTTTAATCAACAATCGTAGTCACCGAAGTTGATCGACGGGCTACAAAATCTCAAACAAGAGCGATTGTCTAAATGCGGCTATAACTCAACAAAAAATGAAGGTTCATGAAAGGCAATAGAAAATACGCGTATAGAATGCACAAATACAGTGCAATCCACAAGCATAGTCACGTAAATTTATCGATGGCCCATGAAAACTCAAACTCGAGCGGTTTCCTAAATGCGGCTATAACTCAACAAAACTCAAACACAAACGGTTTCTTAAGTGCGGCTATAGCTCAATGAAAAATGAAGGTTCACGAAATGGAATAGAAAATATGTGCATAGAATGCACAACTATAGTGTAATCCACAATCGTAGTCGCCAAAGTTGATCGATCGCCCAAAAAGACTAAAACACAAGCGTTTTCCTAGATGCGGCTATAACTCAACAATAAATGAAGGTTCATGAAAAATGATTAAAATATTCATATAGAATGCACAACTACAATACAATCCACGATCATAGTCACCAAAGTTGATCGATAGCCCACAAAAACTCAAAAATGAGCAGTTTCCTAAATGCAACTATAACTCAACAAAAAATGAAGGCTCACGAAAGGCGATAGAAAATACACGTTCAGAATGGACAACTACAGTACAATCAACAATTGTAGTCACCAAAGTTGATCGATGGCCCACAAAAACTCAAACAAAAGTTGTTTACTAAGTGAAGCTATAACTCAATGAAAAATGAAGGTTCGTGGAAGGAAATGTTAAATATGCCTATAGAATGCACAACTACAATGTAATCCACAATCGTAGTCACCGAAGTTGATCGATAGCCGATGAAAACTCAAACACGAGTAGTTTCCTAAATGTGGCTATACTCAACAAAAATAGAACGTTCGCGAAAGGTTTTAGAAAATACCAATATAGAATGCACAACTATAGTATAACCCACAAGTGTAGTCACCAATCTTGATCGATGCCCCACGAAAACTCAAACTCAAGCGGTTTCCTATATGCGGCTATAAATCAACAAAAAATGAAGGTTCGGGAAAGGCAATAGAAAATATGTGTACAAAATAGAAAACTAGAGTGCAATCCACAATCGTATTCACCAAAGTTAATTAATGGCGTATGAAAACTCAAACACAAGCAGTTTCCTAAGTGCGGCTATAACTGAACGAAAAATAAAGGTTCGTGAAAGGCGATTGAAAATACACATATAGAATGCACAACTATAGTGTAATCCCAAATCTTAGTCACCAAAGTTGATCGATGGCCCACGAAAACACAAACATGAGTGTTTTACTAAGTGGGGCTATAGCTCAACAAATTTTTTTTGTGAAAATAGAAAAATTATAGGTTTTATACATGTGTAAAGGATATTTCATAGAAAGATTCAAAAAAATTGCATTTCTTACCTCTACTGCTTCTGCTTTTCAAAAAAATCTGTCTTTTTCAACAATAATTTATTTTTTTTAAAATAACCGATTTGGGTCTATTTACAACATGAGCATATACAAAACCCATATTTTTTATTTTCCCAAAAAATATTGTTTCGTAGATTCTGTTTCTGAGGGGATCTTGCATGTTGATGAAAAATTAGTTTTTTGAAAAGCGGACGATATGGGTTTACTCATAACGACATTCTCTACAAAACCCATTTTTAGATTTTTCATAAAAGAGATTCAAAAAAAATTCCTATATTGCCTCAGTGCTTCTATTTTTCAAAAAAATCTATCTTTTTCAAGAAAAAATTATTTTTTCAAAATACAGATGATTTGGGTCTCTTCAGCACACAATCACCTATAAAACTGATATTTTTGATTTTCCCAAAAGAAATTGTTTCGTAGATTGTATTCTTGAGTGGTTCTTTGCAAGTTGGTGAAAAATAAGTTTTTCAAAAAAAGGACGATTTGGGTTTACTCAGAATGACATTCTCTACAAAACCCATTTCTCAGATTTTTCATAAAAATATTCAAAAAAATTGCCTCTGTTACCTCTACTACTTCTACTTTTCAAAAAAATCTATCTTTTTCAACAACTAATTTTTTTCAAAAAATGAACAAGTAGGGTCTCTTGAGCACACAAGCACCTATAAAACCCATATTTTGATTTTCCCAAAAAAAATTGTTTAGTAGATTCTATTTTTGAGGAGTTTTTGCATGTTGGTGAAAAATTAGTTTTTCAAAAAAAGGGCCATCTGGATCTACTGAAAACGACATTCTCTACAAAAACCCATTTCTCAGATTTTTCATAAAAAGATTCAAAATTTTTTCCTTTGTTACCTTTAGTACTTCTACTTTTCAAAAAAAATTATCTTTTTCAAAAACAACTTATTTCTTCAAAAAACGGTTGATCTGGGTTTCTTTAACACATGAGCACCTATAAAACCTATATTTTTGATTTTCCAAAAAGAAAAATTTGTAGATTCTATTTTTGAGGGGTTCTAGCATGTTGCTGAATTTTTTTTTTTTGAAAAAAGGATGATCTGAGTCTACTCAGAACGACATTCTCTAAAAAACCCATTTCTTAGATATTTCATAGAAAGATTCAAAAAAATTGCCTATGTTACCTAGATACTGCTTCTACTTCTCAAAAAAATCTATCTTTTCAAGAACAAATTATTTTTTCAAAAAACGAACGATCTGGGTCTCAATTTTGATTTTCCCTAAAAAAATTGCTTTTTGTACATTCTATTTTTGTGGGATTCTTGCATGTTGGTGAAAAATTAGTTTTTCAAAAAAAGTATGATCTAGATTTACCCAAAAAGACATTCTCTACAAAACACATTTCTCGAATTTTTCAGAAAAAGATTCAAAAAAATTGCCTCTATTAACTCTACTCCTACTTTTCAAAAAAATCTATCTTTTTCAAGAACTGCTTATTTTTTTAAAAAACAAACGATCTAAATCTCTTCAACACACGAGCACCTATAAAACCCATATTTTTTATTTTGCCAAAAAAAATTGTTTCGTAGATTTTGTTTTTGATGGGTTCTTGTATGTTGGTGAAAAATTAGTTTTTTCAAAAAAAGGACGATTTGAGTTTACTCATATCGACATTCTCTACAAAACCCATTTCTCAGATATTTCATAAAAAGATTCAAAAAAATTGCCTCTGTTACCTCTACTGCTTCTACTTTTCAAAAATATCTATTTTTCCAAGAACAACTTATATTTTCAAAGAATGGAAGATCTAGGTCTCTTTAGCACATCAGCACCTATAAAACCTATATTTTTGATATTCCAAAAAAAATTGTTTTGTAGATTCTATTTTTGACGGGTTCTTGCATGTTGGTGAAAAGTTAGTTTTTTTTAAATAGGACGATTTGAGTTTACTCAAAATGACATTCTCTACAAAACCCATTTGTCAAATTTTTCATAAAAAGATTAAAAAAAATTGTCTCTGTTATCTCTACTGCTTCTACTTTTTAAAAAAATCTATCTTTTTGAACTTTATTTTTTTTCAAAAAACAGACGATCTGGGTCTTTTTAGCACATGGGCACCTATAAAACCAATATTTTTTATTTTCCCAAAAAAAATTGCTTCCTAGATTCTATTTTTGAGGGGTTCTTGCATGTTGGTGAAAAAATAGTTTTATGAAAAAAGGACGAATTGGGTCTTCTCAGAATGACATTCCCTACAAAACCTATGTCTCATATTTTTCATAAAAAGATTCAAAAAAATTTCCTCTATTACCTCTATTGCTTCTACTTTTCAAAAAAATTATCTTTTTCAAGAATAACTTATTTTTTCAAAAAACGGATGATCAAGTTCTTTTGAGCACACGAGCACGTATAAAACCCATATTCCAATTTTCCCAAAAAAATATTGTTTCATAGATTCTATTTTTGAGGGGTTCTTGCATGTTGGTGAAAAATTACTTTTTCGACAAAAGGATCATCCAGTTGTACTCAAAATGACATTCTCTACAAAACTCATTTCTTAGATTTTTCACAAAAAGATTCAAAAAATTTGCCTCTGTTACCTATACTGCATCTACTTTTCAAAAAAATCTATTTTTCAAGAACAACTTATTTATTTCACAAATGGATGATCTATGTCTCTTGAGCACATGAGCACCTATAAAACCCATATTTCAATTTTCCCAAAAAAAAATATTTCATGGATTCTATCTTTGAGGAGTTCTGAACCTTTTTTTTTTGTCGAGTCAAAGCCACATTAAAGTAAACGCTCGTGTTTCAGTTTTTGTGGGCCATAGATCAACTTTGGTGACTACGATTGTGGATTATACGAGTTTGAGTTTTAATGGGCCAATGATCAACTTCGGTGACTACACTTGTGGATTATTTGTGACTTCTATATGTCTATTTTCTATCACCTTTAGCGAACCTTCATTTTTTGTTGAGCTATAGGCACATTTAGGAAACCGCTCGTATTTAAGTTTTCGTGGGCCATCGATCAACTTTGGTAAATACGATTGTGGATTGCACTATAGTTGACCATTTTGTATGAGTATTTTCCATCGCCTTTCATGAACCTTGATTTTTTGTTGAGGTATAGCCGAATTTAGGAAACCACTTGTGTTTGAGTTTTCATGGGCCATCGATCAACTTTGGTGACTACAATTGGCTATGCATTCTATAAACGTATTTTGTATCGGCTTTCACGAACCTTCATTTTTTATTGAGTAATAGTTGTATTTAGGAAACCGCTCATGTTTGAGTTTTTGTGCGTCATCAATTAGCTTTAGTCACTACAATTGCGAATTGTACTATATTTGTGCATTCTGTACATGTACATTTAATTTCCTTTCACGAAGCTTCATATTTTGTTGACTTATACCCGCATTTGGGAAAAACGCTCGTGTTTGAGTTTTCATGGGCCATCGATCAATTTTGGTGACTACAATTGTGGATTGCACTGTAATTGTCCATTTTGTACACATAGCTTCTATCGCCTTGCGTGAACCTTCATTTTTTGTTGAGTTATAGCCGCATTTAGGAAACCATTTGAATTTGTGTTTTCGTGGGCCATTGATCAACTATGGTCACAATGATTCTGGATTGTACTATAGTTGTGCATTTTGTACACATATTCTTAATCCACTTTCACAAACCTTCATTTTTTGTTGAGTTATATTCGTATTTAGGAAAGCGCTCGAATTTGAGTTTTCGTCGGCCATCGATCAACTTTCCAAAAACTCAAACACGAGTGATTTCCTAAGTGAAGCTATAACTCAACGAAAAATGAAGGTTTGCAAAAGGCGACAGAAAATACGCATATAGAATGCACAACTACAATGTAATCCACAATCATAGTCACCAAAGTTGATCGATAGCCACAAAAACTCAAACACGTGCAGTTTTCTAAATGCGGCTACAACTCAACAAAAAATGAAGGTTCGCGAAAGGTGATAGAAAATACACATATAGAATGCACAACTACGGTGTAATCCACAAGTGTAGTCACCAAATTTGATCAATTGCCCATGAAAACTCAAACTCGAGCAGTTTCCTAAATGCGGCTATAACACAAAAAAATGAAGGTTTGTGAAATGAAATAGAAAATATTTTTACAAAATGGACAACTATAGCGCAATCCACAATCATAGTCACCAAACTTGATCAATGGCGCACGAAAACTCAAGCACGATTAGTTTCCTAAGTGCAGCTATAACTCAACAAAAAGTGAAAGTTAGCGAAAGGCAATAGAAAATACACATATACAATGCACAACTACACTGTAATCCATAATCGCATTCACCAAATTTGATCGATGACCCACAAAAATTCAAACATGAGTGTTTTACTAAGTGGGTCTATAGCTAAACAAATTTATTTTTGGGAAAATCAAAAATATGGGTTTTATACACATACAAAAACTCAAATGCAAGCGTTTTCCTAAATGCGGCTATAACTCAACAAGAAATGAAGGTTCATGAAAGGTGATTAAAAATATGTGTACAAAATGCACAACTATAGTACAATACACAATCGTAGTCACCAAAGTTGATTGATGGCCCAAAACAACTCAATCATTAGTGGTTTCGTAAATGTTTCTATAACTCAACCAAAAATGAAGGTTCGCGAAAGGCGGTAGAAAATATGCATATAGAATGCACAACTACAGTGTAATCCACAATCGTAGTCACCAAAGTTGATCAATGGCCGACGAAAAACTGAAATACCAGCGGTTTCCTAACTACGGCTATAACTCAACAAAAAATGAAGGTCATGAAAGGCAATAGAAAATACGCGTACATAATGGATAACTACAGTACAAACCACAATCGTAGTCACCAAAGTTGATCAATGGCCCATGAAAACTCAAACAATCATAGTTTTTGAAATGCGGCTATAACTCAACAAAAAATGAAGTTTTGCTAAAGGAAATAGAAAATACGTTTATAGAAAGCACAACTACAGTGTAATCCACAAGCGTAGTCACCAAAGTTGCTTGATGGCCCATGAAAACTCAAAAACAAACAGTTTCCTAAGTGCGGCTATAACTTAACAAAAAATGAAGGTTCACGAAAGGTGATAGAAAATACGTGTATAGAATGCACAACTATAGTGCAATCCACAATCGTAGTCACCAAAGTTGATCAATGGCTCATGAAAACTCAAACATGAGTAGTTTCCTAAGTGCGGCTATAACTCAACAAAAAATGAAGGTTCGCGAAAGGTGATAGAAATACGCATACAGATTGGAAAACTACAGTGCAATCCACAATCGTAGTCACCAAATTTGATCGATGGTCCACGAAAACTCAAACAGGAGCGGTTTCCTAAGTGTGGAAATAACTCAACAAAAAATGAAGGTTACTGAAAGGCAATGAAAAATATGCATGCAAAATGCACAACTACAGTGCAATCCACAATTGTAGTCACCAAAATTGATTGATGGCACACAAAAACTCAAACATGAGTGATTTCCTAAATGCGACTTAACTCAACAAAAAATGAAGGTTCGTGAAAGGTCATAGAAAATCGTGTATAAAATGCACTGTTGGAGTATGGACAGACACTAAGAGGGGGGGGTGAATCAGTGTCTGCTAGACAGACCTAAAATTTTAAACCTTTTAAGTTTTGACAAAGACCTTTTTGGTTAAGATATCCATTCTATTGATAACAGGGCAATAATCACTTTGAGAGCATTCATGAAAAGAGATAAACAAGGGTTAACTTAGTTCATTTAGACAACTCATGTCAATATAACTTGTATGAAATATCTTGAAATTACAAAAGATGTGACTAACATGGTTTAACAATCCGAGCATGATGACAAAACATATGCACCTCATAATACTATGTACACAAAGACCAACATCATTGAATCACTTTAGGATCACTAGATTTCAATGAATGAGATACTGCAACAAATTTGTAACCAAATGACATATGATATGACACATTGAAACATAACAAACTTGAACTATGAATCAATGAAAGAACATGAGATGTGACAGGCTAAATGCTTTTCAGTATAACATGCAAAACATGTTTGGTTAAATAGGGCTTTTAAACCAACTCTCAAAATATGTCTGTGAAAGTACTTGTATCAGCAAAATAGATTAACATTGCAGAAATAAGAATTGATTATAGATATTAATGCATCTAATAAATTATAAAACTCAAATAGACATGAAAATAAATCACACCAAGATTCATCACATAACACATTATATGTCCTAAGTGGAAAACCCTCTTGGGGAATAAAAACCACTCAAAAAATCTATCCTTTATTCACTTAGAGCACCAAATCCTTTTACAAGATTATAGGAGCATCAACTCCTTTACCGATTTAGGAACACCCATTCCAAGGAGCACCAACCCCTTTTAACACATAACTATTATAGCATCCTATTAGAAACCCTAGAAGTGCAGATTTTGCAACTCTAGATTTTCAATAGAAAACTATGTATAAATGTCTTAATAAGCACACTGAAGAATGTTGTGCATCAACATCTTCCTTTACAAAGTATCTGAGATTCAATGATTTTCAATGTAAACCCAATTTCTTTTCACTGCATAGATAAAATCTGATGTTTCACAAAAGAATTTTCTCTTCTTTTTATGTATATCGAGAAATACAACAAAAAATTCTTTAAAATGCATAAGCATCTCTGCAAACTAATTTGAAACTGTAAGAACAAACATCAGATGAGACTACAGAAACCCTAACGAGGTTTCAACCATAATCATCAAAGATTAAGCATTTTTAAGAAAATCTTAATAGTATAACTCATTTGTAACAATTATGGCCAACTGTTGAATAACTGAGCAACATAAATGTGATCATCTTATGCATAAAACAACATCCTTCCTTTTTTAAAAAAAAAACAAATAATAAGATCCTTTTAATCTCTTAACAACTGTTTAGCAAGGAAAAACTTGAATGCAAAATTGAAAGCATATGATAGTTTTTCTTTTACCTATTCACGGTGGGAGAAAGAGAAATAGATACAATAAACTATTGAAGACCACTATAACTTCCCAGCTGAATACTTCCATTAATGAGCACTACATGTCTTCAACTTCCCTAGATAAGATTTTACCAGAAATCTTCCCATAAACTCTCCACGGTGGCAGCTAGGATTCCATATGCTATACAATGAAACAATAATAACACTGCCCTATATTTCTCCCAAGTCATTCGAAGACTTTTCAAAAAATATAATAATCATTTGAAAACCAACATCATAATTTCTTAGAAACCACTGTCAGGAATCTTTCACTATACATAATCATTTGAAGTCTGGTTGTTTGACAACCAAAAATGATAACTCTGCCAAAATGATCACAAGTCAAAGATAGCCCATGTTGACAAGGAGTCCAATTTCAAACGATGATGTAACCTTTAAAAGAAGCTTTATCACATGTTTAATGTGATTAAATAATGTTTCTCGATGACTAGTCACTACCATGTGACTTTTAAATGAAGTCATTCTCCTTTGCTACATAACCCCAACATATTCCATATGCTATGTTACCCAATATTTATATGACCTTGTTTTTAAAATAATGTAAGTCAATAACAATGTTGCCCAAAACCTTTAAACTAATGCAAGGTAAATCTTAGAGGCCGATACCTTTAAAACAATGCAAGGTAATAAACAATGAGATATGATAAATCAAGAATAACTTGCAAGTGAAATGACCTTGAAACCAAATGTCTTATAGGTTTGTGGTCATAAAATGTATATGTCAAGCATGTATTTACCAATCTGGAAAACATAATGAATGTTAATCTTGTCGAGCATGACTATGAATCCAATATACCAAACAACATTTTCAAAACCACTAACACATTTTGACATTGAGAATCAAAATATCTATACCTCAAAATAGATATTGTAAATGAAGGATCAAACTGAACAAAAAACATCATGTATCCAAAACCTGTAACCGCATATCATAGCAAGTTTCGATCAACCAACTTCGCATAAACATTGTCACAACCATATTGTCAAGTCACTATTCCATGCTGATGTGAATAGCAATGCCACCACTTATGCATTATAAACCATATTAGATGCAAATGATAAGGTGTTCAAAGGCATAATATCATATGTCCATATACCTATCAAATACTAGACATCAAGTGGCTTTGTGTGTCTTTGACATCAAGGACAACAACTACAACAACTAGGAAATCCAACAAACTCCCCCTTTGGCCTTGATGGAAAAACACCAAAGCTCTCTCCCCATTTTTGTATCAAGAGACAAAGGACTGCACAAAAATAGATGAATCAAATGTAACACAGTAAGAAACAATAGAGCATGTAATAGTCATTGCATGTGTACCAAACTATGCAAAAATCCTATAAAGATACATATTGAACAAATAGAATAGATAGAGAAATGAAGGCTGTAACAACCAATATATGGTTACCAAAAATTTGTAACCTCAAATGAAGAGTCGCCAAGGACTTTCAATAGAACACAAATCATGTAAAAACAACATTCCAAGAATATACCCATGATATATATATAACAGCCAAGACAATACACAAGTATTCCTGATATCCTTCATGAAGGGCAACAACTGCAGAAGGCAACAATTTAATGTGGAAGCAATAAATTCTTGTTTGTACATACCACTACTTTTAGCATATACCTGTCACCTCAAAGACGATAAGTCAAATACCAACAAGAAATATGCAATGGATCCACTAATCAACAATACATAAAATTCCAAAAATATCATTAGATAACTGAATAATCATCAACTCACTGCACATTTCTCCCCTTGAATCCATGAACTGGAGGAATTTATAGATCATGAATAAACTATCTCAAGCCTTTGAACATTATCAAATAAGAATACATTTCAACCTGTGACTGCTTAGTCATTTCCATATGCAATAGGATGATATACCAATTATATTTGTTGACAAATGAAACACTGAAGTATATACCAATTATAGTACTATCCAAGAGTTCTAACAAAGTAGATGCCACTGTCATACCAAGTAAAATCAACCTGCTAATGTCAAAATACCATATCCAGATCATGTATATTGTATGTATATGTACACTAAGTCGTGCACATAACCTGCCCAATAATATCAACAACATCAATGGGGTAAGAATAAGCACGAAGAGCTCCACCTAAATCCATGGAGTGATAGAGTACTACCATTTTCCAAGCAAGTTTTTCAAAGTTATATATCCAAAACTCAAACCAAAGCTAACTATTACATACTATCCAGACTGTAGCAGAGACACACTGCCTTGTCATGAGTAGAAACACTACTCTGACATAGTTCTGTTAGCACGAGATACACTGTTTGCACCTTATATCTTAATCTTGTCAACTGTACTGCTCACACTGTATAGCCAAGCAGCCAAACAAACTACCCAAGCAATAATCATTGTCAAACAAGATTCACATATAAATGAAAAGAATTCAAGGCAGATCAAAGTGATGGCCTCAAGCCAAATCTCCAAGGACCCACTATTATTTTGTTTTTTCACTCTCATTATTACTTACCATGAAATCATACCATAGAACCTCTTGACTGTCACTTTATGAATGTATACTTATCTTTTTTTGTCTTATATGGTGGATGACTATCATATGAGTGTAATTGAAATTTAAGTTCACTTCACTTTCAAAACAAACTATCATAAAACATTGTGATTGCATGAATCAATTCTTGAATTGTCATCAATTTCTTCACTTTGCAAGAACATTGGAAATTCACTATGCCACATATAAGCCATAGCAAACACTTACTTTGAATATCAATACCACTGCTATTAAGTAGAGGCTCTATCAAGGAAGATTCACTGTTATTCAAAAACCTGTTAATCAAATGACTGCAAAACAAACTTCCATAATCAGCAACATTTATAAATGTATCATGATCTATCCAAACAATGGTATTTGTCAAGCACCTTTTTATTGAGGCTTGATGTATTTTATGTCAAGATCCAATCACTGTCACAACAACTTTCAAGATCATAGATGCACAAATATTTTATTGTTTCAGATATAAAAGCTCACTTCAAGACATCCAATCCATAAAACATATAATTCAAACCTTGATTACTGAAAAATAATGCAAAGAGATAAAATTTCTGCTCAAGCAATCATTCACCCATAAAGATTGCACCAACACTCCAAGATTTACATATGCATAAAGTTTGTCACCTGTTCTCTATAAAACAAAAAGTTCTATTATTGCAAAACAACTTATTACTCCATCATTAAAGTTAGCAACGTTTGCAACAATATAGAGAACTGTCATTGTAATGCAAGCATTATTCTTCACACCTTCAAAAATTTCTCTAAGGAGTTGAAGAGTAATACAATAACCAACTCCCTCTTACCTCATGCTAACCTTTCAGGAAACAGTTGATCCCTTCTGTGCAGTATGCACTAGTTTAGTATTTTCATTTTTTGGGTCTTGTTTTCTTCTCCAAACCTATATGGTCCCTTTCTTTTTCTTACTCAATGAATCTACATTGTTGTTTTTAGATGAGGCCTTCAACTTACTCCTACAATTTTGTGCCTTATGCCCAAGTTTATGACACTTAAAGTATCTGACATTATAACCAATTTGAGGAGTAAAGGAACCATACTTTCTTGACATTCCAAAACTTCTATGATCATATCTTCCATACCTCCTACAATTTCTTGTACGATTTCTTTCTTTATGACCACAAGTATGAAAACAATAGCAATAGCCATGAAATTGAGAGTAGTTATATCTAATAAATGGAGGTCTTGATGATCTTTTTGTCCTTTCATCAACACATTTATCTTATTTCTGAGCAACAGTAATATGGTGACCAATATCTACCTTCATTCTTGGTGTTTGCTTGACTGTAAACCTCTTTCCATCTGCAGTAGAAAGCACTGACTCATGTTTAGATTCTTCTGCAGAGCTTTGTCTAGCTTTATATCCCACTCTTGTAGGATCCTTAGAATACTTTTCTCTGCCAATAATCTTATTCAAAATATTAGTACTACGATCAACTTTCTAATTTTTACCTAATTGATCCTTGATACTTTCAAGCTCTTTCCTTAAAGCAACTACTTCTCCTTCAAGTTTTAGATATTCAATCTTTTTAACTTCCAAATAAGACCTTACAACATCTACTATCCTCTTATATTCTTCAATTTCAATTTTCTATCTCATAATCATATCATCTTTAAGATTTAGCTCTTTTAACAAGGAATCATTATCCAAACATTTCATCAATGAAGCAATCTCATTTTCTAGTTTATTACACAATTCATTCTTTTCTTTTAACTTGAATTCCAATCCCTCTTCATTCCTTTTTCTATCAACCATTTGAGCTTTTAGAAATTCAATAATCTTTTCAGATTTACCATAATTTTGGTTTAATACCTTATTAGTATCAACACTCTTTTGAAGTTGTACCTTAAGTTCCTGATTTTCTTGTTTAAGCCTTTTAAGTTCATCTAAGGCAGCAAGCAGTTATCCTTCCAAATCAACCTCAAACTCATCACCTTCACATTCCTTTTCACCCGATTCTTGTTCAAAGTCACTTACTAAGTGATCTTCTTTTTCTCCAACTACAGGATCACTTTTAGTATCAACTGGCAAGGGTAATTCTTGAGACAAAACTTCACTAGACTTGACAAGGGTTGGTTGATCAACTTTTTCCTTGACACTAGTGGTTTTCTTTTGACCTTTGTTTATTTTGCACATAACCATAATAAATACTCCATGACCGAGAAACCCTAAGTTGGTTAGACTTATGTACGAGGATGGATCTGATACCACTTGTTGGAGTATGGACAGAAACTGAGAGGGGGGTGGGGTGAATCAGTGTTTGATAGACAGACGTGAAATTTGAAACCTTTTAAGCTTTGACAAAGACCTTTTTGGTTTAGATATCCATTCTATTGATATCAGGGCAATAATCACTTTGAGAGCATTCATGAAAATATATAAACAGGGGTTAACTCAGTTTATTTAGACAACTCATGTCAATATAACCTGTATGAAATATCTTGCAATTCCAAAAGATGTGACTGACATGGTTTAACAATCTGAGCATGATGACAAAACATATGCACCTCATAAGACTGTACACAAAGACCAACATCATTGAATTACTTTAGGATCACCAAATTTCAATGTATGAGATACTGTAACAACTTTGCAACCAAATGACATATGATATGACACATTGAAACATAACAAACTTGAACTATGAATCAATGAAAGAACATGTGATGTGACAGGATAAATTCTTTTCATTATAACATGCAAAACATGTTTGGTTAAACAAGACTTTTAAACCAGCTCACAACATACTTGTATTAGCATAATACATTAACATTGCAGAAATAAGAACTGATTATAGATATTAATGCATCTGATAACTTATGAAACTCAGATAGACATGAAAAACAATCACACCAAGACTCATCACATCACACATTATATGTCCTGAGTGGAAAACCCTCGTGGGGAATAAAAACCACTTGAAAAATATATCCTTTATTCACTTAGAGCACCAACTCTTTCACATTTAGGAGCAACAACTCCTTTTACAAGATTATAGGAGAACCAACTCCTTTACTGATTTAGGAACACCCATTCCAAGGAGCACCAACCCCTTTAAACAAAACTATTATAGGATCCTATTAGAACCCTAGAAGTGCAGATATTGCAACTCTAGAATTTCAAAAGAAAACTATGTATAAATGTCTCAATAAGAACACTGAAGAATGTTTTGCATCAACATCTTCCTTTCCAAAGTATCTGAGATTCAATGATTTTCATTGTAAACCCAGTTTCTTATCACTGCAAAGATAAAATCTGATGTTTCACAAAAGCATTTTCTCTTATTTTTCTGTATATCGAGAAATACAACAAAAACTTCTTAAAAATGCATAAACATCTCTGCAAACTGATTTGAAACTATAAGAACAAACTTCAGATGATATTCCAGAAACCCTAATGGGGTTTCAACCATAACCATCAAAGATTAAGCATATTTAAAAAAATCTTAACAATATAACTCATTTGTAACAGTTATGGCCAACTGTCAAATAACTGAGCAACAAAAATGTTATCATCTTGTGCATAAAACGACCTCCTCCCTTTGTTTTTTTTTTAAATAATAATAAAATCCTTTTAATCTCTTAACAACTATTTAGCAAGGAAAAACCTCAATGAAAAACTGAAAGCATATGATAGTTTTGCCTTTACCTTTTCACGGTGGGAGAAAGAGAAACATATACCATAAACTACTGACGACCACCATAATTTCCCCACTGAATACTTCCATTAACAAGCACTACCTGTCTTCAACTTCGCCAGAAAAGATTTTACTAGAAATATGGAACCATAAACTCTCCACGGTGGTGGCTAGGGTTCCATATGCTATACAATGAAACAATAATAACACTTCCCTATATTTTTCCCAAGTCATTTGAAGACTTTTCAAAAAATATAATAATCATTTAAAAACCAACATCATAATTTCTTAGAACTTGTTGTCAAGAATCTTTCACTAAACATAATCATTTGAAGTCAGCTTGTTTGACAACCAAAAATGATAACTCTGTCAAAATGATCACAAGTCAAAGATATCCCATGTCGACAAGGATTCCAATTTCAAACGATGTTGTAACCTTTAAAAGAAGCTTTATCACATGTTTAACGTGATTAAACAATGTTGCTCGATGACTAGTCACTACCATGTGACTTTTAAATGAAGTCTTCCTCCTTTGCTATATAACCCCAACATATTCCATATGCTATGTTACCCAAGATTTATATGACCTTGGCTTTAAAACAATGTAATTCAATAACAATGCTTCCCAAAAGTTTTAAACTAATGCAAGGTAAATCTTAGAGGCCGATACCTTTAAAACAATGCAAGGTAATAAACAATGAGATATGATAAATCAAGAATAACCTTCAATTGAAATAACCTTGAAACTAAATGTCTTATAGGTTTGTGGTCATAAAATGTTAATGCCAAGCATGTATTTACCAATCTGGAAAACATAATGAATGCCAATCCTTTCAAGCATGACTATGAATCCAATATACCAAACAACATCTTCAGAACCACTAACACATTTTGACATTGAGAATCAAAATATCTATAGCTCAAAATAGATATTGAAACTGAAGGATCAAACTGAAAAAAAAAACATCTTGTATCCAAAACCTATAATCGCATATCATAGCAAGTTTCGATCAACCAACTTCTCATAAACATTGTCACAACAATATTGTCAAGTCACAATGCCATGCTGATGTCAATAGCAATGCCACCACTTATGCATTATAAACCATATTAAATGCAAATGATAAGGTGTCCAAAGCCATATCATATGTCCATATACCTATCAAATACTGGACATCAAGTGTCTTTGTGTGTCTTTTACATCAAGGACAACAGTTGTAACAACTAGAAAAGCCAACATGCACAACTATAGTGTAATCCATAATCATAGTCACCAAAGGTGATTGATGGCCCACAAAAAATTAGACATGAGCAGTTTCCTAAATGTGGCTATAACTCAACAAAATAAGTAGATTCATGAAAGGCGATAGAAAATACACATACAGAATGGACAACTATTGTGCAATCCACAATCGTAGTCACCAAATTTCACACTGTGATAAAGATTAGTGTCCAAACAGAAAAATAGTTGACAATGTCATGTGTTTCAAGTCAATAAATTTGACCAACATCTTCTCTAATTATAGAATTGTGATATCCTACTCAACCCAATATCATCCACAAGAAAATATCCTAATCTATATTTTTTGTTTGTATCAGATTTGCATATATTTTTTGTGTATGGTACTATATATTTTTTGTGCATGTTGTTGTATTCCTTGTGTATCTTCAGTGTGTGAATAGCTTTCTACCCTACTTTTCTATCCAAAAGCCATTATAGTACTTTGAAGAATGCTATAGGCCTAAGAAATTTTAGGTTTCCCAACTGCATGTTTGTTTGTCAAAGCTCTTTTGGATAAAATTCCTATTTATTTTTAGTTACCAATGTGAGGAAGCATACTTCTCGATCCATCTTCAGGGTTTTTGTTTTGTGTCAAGAGTAGTTTGAATAACTGAGAAGCATCGGCATCCAAGGATAAGAAGTTATGTACTCTACTTAAGAGATTTGCACTATTGGGGTTTTCTTGTTTTTGTTATTTTTGAACCATGGTTTCATTCATGTTTGAGATTGTTGTTATAATGCTTTATTGACATTTATTATGTTGTTATACTAGTGTTCTGGTGATTTATTTACATATTGATATTGTTGTTATCAGTTATTGACATATCTCTCTCTTTCCCTCTCTCTCTATAATATATTAATAAATTTTGAATATATATATATATATATTGTCATCCCCTATCATCCTCTTAAAATGCCCCTAGAGGACGTCCCGAAAACGTGCCCCCGAAATGCTGTGGAACATAGGTTTTTTATAATATAGTATGTTATTCAATTTCTTTATTCTTAGCAATATCACATATATTTACATAAAATATTAAAGTATCTATAAAATTTATAATTAGTTGATGCATATTTTAGTGTAAGTTATATATGTAATTATTTTCCAAAATTGTTATTGATTTTGTAATTGTTCGAGAAGACTTTTCACCACAACTAGTTCCAATCATTTTATAATTGTAATATTGTGACCAATAAGCATAATAGGATAATTATTATTCATATCCTTTCAGTATATTGTCTCATCTTGTCCATGTGAAGATCTTGGTGATTGAAAGTTGTTAAGTTTTAATGCTTTATCATTGTTAATCTTTCAAAAAAACTTCTATTGAGGATACTTTACCAGTATTAGAGCTAGTGAACTTAAGAGCTAGAGATAGGGCTAATAATTTGATACAAAATTATAACACATTTATGATAGTGATAAATATTTTACATATTAAATAGAGAGGAAGAAGAAAGGCTTAGTTAGGTCAAAACATTAAAATGTAGAATTATAGTAATGAGGTCTAGAAATAGAAGAGTTTGAGGTGGAGAGAAGAGAAAAGAGGGTCAAGTCAAATATTAAAAATAGACAATGCATGATTTACTACCCTTATTCAATGCCAACAATAATTAACAAATATGAAGGGCTAGTGGGTTGAGATAGTGTTGAACTGGAGTATCCCTAGAGAAGCCCAGAATCATACTAGTTAAGGGAGCACTTCATTAATCAATAAAAACAACAAGAAGATTGTGTTGAATTTTATAGCAAGAATCTTTCAACCCACTTTCCTCAAAGGGAAGAAGGACCTCCTATGTTGAAGCAATAGAATTAGGTTATAGATAATATAGATCCTTTTCACTAGAGGTTTAGGTAGAAATGACCCTCAAATTTGTATGTAATTTAAACATGAGATATAGGAAAAGAAATGAATAAAGGATTATGACACATAATTATAACTTTGATTTACAACATACATTGATAAAGATAACTCTTCTTACTTTTGATGGATCAAATAACTATGCATGCTTTGCTAAGGCTTATAAGCTATGGTGAACAAGACAACTGAGAGGGGGGAGCGGTAAATCAGTTGTAGCAATTTTAAACTTCAAAACCCTCAACAGAAGTTAGATTTACATGTATTCACAAAACTTGTAATCTACTAATATGTTTGATTGTTGAATTGAGAAACAAAAACTGAAAGAAGTAAAACCATGCACATAGTAACACTAGATTTATGTCGAAAACCCAATGAGGGAAAAACCACGGTGAGGATTAGCTCACAATATAAAGAATTCAAAAACCACATACAGAGGCTCACTTCCAAAGTAGGACACACTATCCAATGAGGGCTCACTGCCACAAAATTACAAAGAAGGTAGAAGAGAGTTGTTACAAAGAGAAAACTATCTCAATGCAACAAATATTCCACCACAATTTGCTCACTTTTGCAAACATGCTTGAAAGAAAGAGTGCACCTTCGACTCACCGCCTTCAAGAACTCAACACTGAAATTCACACTAATCTGCTCAAACTCACATCACACACACACACATATCTCACATCTCTCTATATCTCTCATAGACATCTCAACTCATACTTATATCGTCTTCAACCTTGAAACCTTTCCAAGGTCGGCACCAAAGCATTCTCGCGGTGGAAGAGAATGAGTTTGACCCAAACACATTCTTAATGAGGACTTAAGTGAGTACCAACACACCTCAACACACTTCTATGAACTTCGCAAGTAGTATTTGACATAAGGTCATCCAACACCTATGCAAAACACATAAAACAATTAAGCACACACATCCTTAACTTAGTACAATCTTTATAGGAAACAAACTTCACTTGAACATGATTTGGAGTAAGTAATGAACACTTGAACATTCATCCAGAAGCTTCACAACAAACTTCACTTGAAAAGTATCAATATTTTGTACAATTGAATAACTTGAACCAAGCAAGAGAGAAACCTTATCAACATATTCCAGAACCGCAAGTCCTGAAACCAAAATGTGGAGCAAATACATTTCTCCCAAACCTCAGCCAAACACACTGAAATGCACAGTTCACACACTGGTAAAAATATCTCACATTGTACGATGATCCAAAAGCCTAAATTCTGGATATAGCAACTACCAACAATCATGAAAAATACCTAAAATCTGCACAAGCATAGCATCAATCCAGAAGAAATGTGGAGCACATCCCAGAGCATACACTGAATACCTGCCTAACACTGTTTTCTCTATTTATCAAATTTTCTTAAAAGCACTTGGAAACGAAGTACCAGAGACATCATTGTAGCACATTACTTCACTCTAACAAACCCCCAAATGTAGCAACATAAGGATAACTCCATGTACTCATAGCACTTCTTCAACATCTCAACTATACAAGCACAACCTACAAACCTGAACTTTATTACAATTTTCTCAATATCCTCAAAATATGCAGCCAATAACCAACTACCTTAACATCAATGAAAACAACAACCGATTGACATTAATGACAGCACCTTCATACTTGCAACAAGCTAAACACACATATATCACTTAAACTCATGTTTAAAGAAGAACCACGTACGTTTTCCACCCTTCATGTTGAAGGCATAGGTCATGATTAGTGGTACTATGTGTTTGTCACTTAAGATCATAACCTCATGAACATCTATGATGAGTTTAGAAGAAGGCTAATTGATCTATCTAATGAAAAAGAACCTAAGAGCCATTTAAAGGAGTTACAAAGCTCAAGCAGTACAACTTTGTGGTAAAATTCCTTAAATTATCAATGATGGTTCTTCATGTCTCTAAAACGAGGCTTATTATGCTTCTTACGGAAGGTCTATTTCAATATTTACAAGGTTTGATGAAGATTTTTGATCCACCTTCTTTACAAGAGGCAATTATGAGGGTTGTGATATTAGAGACTTCAATTAGAGAAAATTATAGTAAAATCCTCATCTAATAAAAGAAACCTTTTCAAAATAAAAAAAACATAATTGAATCATTTACCATGTAGAAAGGACAAAGAAACTAAGAAAAAATCAACATGGAAGAAGTTGTGTTTCACCTGCAAGGAACAATGTGACCAAGATATAGATCTCACGGTTGAGGCTAAGTGCACTTCATTAATGTGGTTTCAAATGAAGTTGCTTAAAATAATAAGACTGAAGTTGAAAAGGAGCCAAAATTTGAGAAGAAAGAAGTAATTTGAGGAGGTACCACACTTTTATCTATTCCTATGTATAACACCTTTCAACTTAGAGGAGTTTGACACTGGCACTGTCATAGTGTCTAGCTTATTCAAAACAGGGGTTTTAAGAATGACCATGCCTAAAATAAATTCACTATCAAAATTGGTAATTTGAATCTATTATGGATATAAGACATAGTTTTTGAAACTTCCCTTTCTTGTACAAATTGTATAGTTTCCACTAAAGATTAGAATCCTCTAAATATTCTATAATTATGCTCTTTCCATATAATACCAAATTAATAAAGATAGATTTATTTTACAAAAATATACATAGATGGACTCTATATATAAATTGGGATAACTAATGAATTATTGGAATAATAAATTTAAGAAAGCACCATCCTAATTAAGTTTATTACACAACCATTTCAAACACTAATTATAAAACTTGCAATTAGCAAGAAGGTGGTTAATTTCTTTTTCTTCTTTTTTCACATAGGATGCACTTAAATAGAGCATATATGTTCAAAATATCTTATGGTTTTCTTGCGAGTATTTTACTACATAGACCTAACTAACCCAACACCCTTACTTTTTGAAGATAGGTCGTATGCCAACTTAATGATGATGACCAAATCATTCATTTTGAATGAATATTTAAAACTAGATATCTTTCATATACTAAATTTCACCATATTTTTTATCCAACTAGCCTAATTTAACTTATTTGCATGAAACAAAAAAAATCTTATTTTTCATAACCTCCTAAAGCAATTTTTTGTGTGAGATAATGGGTAATCCCTAAAATTATTCAAAGGTAACATTAAGAACTTAGTCTAATTAGGAAACTTAAAAAATAGTATTTTCCTTTTGATCCTCAATACTAACTAAAAAATGACTTTATTTCTAATATATATTCTTTTATCTAAATTCTTTGATTGTATTATTTCTCAGCACTTAGAAGTTATCTTTGTATATAGATACTATGATAATTTCTCTTTGAAGACTAGAGTATGAGCTGATATATTCTACACTCTAGTCTCATTAGATAACTTAAGCCCTTATCCCAAATGTACAAGGTAAATTATTTAGATAATAGTTTTTGAAATTTCAAGAAGACATCATATAAATAAATATTGAGATTAGGATGAACCAAAAAGGTTAAATTGGATCCTATCATTGGAATCCTTGTGTGGATTTGAAAATGTTGTTGGGCTACAATTAAGAAGCACTAAACTTGAACTTAAAATATTAACTAGAAATGCCAATTTCAATGAGTACTTGTATTAGAAACACTTGATTTTTATTATCATATTTTTTATCATATGCAATTTTACTGTCACTATTAAAGATTCGGCTATTATATTTGAGGCAAGATAAATTCATATAATAGTGTATCTATAGAACAAGGTTCCCAAAAAGGTGCTTAATGACATCATTCATAAAGAAAGAATAATACACTAGAAAATTTCCTCCATCTCGCATATAGAGATGTTTGGTGTACAAATTTCATGTACATTTGTAGCTTTGTCACATCAATCTTGGTTTTAGTTTAAATGAAACTCTCCTTATTGATTCTCAAAAAAGCTATTTCATTACATTAAGTTATTTGCAATTTTAGCCTCCATCAATGTTGTCAATATCAAAAAAATCTCTCGAATCATAAATTTTATTTGGATTGATTAAATTTATCTTAAATGAGTGACAAAGAATTGGCATTCTTTCTGAGAATGAGTGCTTGCACGTCTATAAAATCTGATAAAATTCTCGTTGGTTCAAACAATCCTACACATGGTAAAAAGAATCCATTTCTTGAATCACCTGTTATTTTAAAGCAATTTAATTTCTCATACCTTTAATTTTATTTTTACTATTAGAGTTTTGAAACCTAAATTTAGGTTCCTAGAATAAAACATCGAATCTTGCGCCAAGTATCCATATTTGTAAATAAAATCTGATTCAATTGATTTCATGAAAAACTAGTTGAAGAATAATGAAATCTCTACTATGATGAAACTAATAGTCAAAATTATATTTATACTTATCATTTTTGGTAGGTTTTCTTATATTGACTCAACTATTTGATTTTCCTAATCACAATACGCAAATGCCTTTCCCTAGCCTTGCATACACAAGCTTTAGAGTATTTGAGGGATATCTTACATGCACAAGCTTTACAGTAGCTAACTTGAGCTCAAGGTTATCATTATTAACACATATTTTAGAATCTATAATCAACATGACACCAAATCAAAGTTATGTTTTGTGTTTCAGAGATTTTTAGAGGTAAAATATTACATGTTGGGGTGTTTAACGTCTAAAGTGCCTACAAAGATTATTTTTTTCTAGTGTGACATGGATTAACATTCTCAATATCTCTGAGAAAAACTTGTGGATGACCTTTATTAAATTAATTGCCTCTTGTAAAGAAGTTGGTTTTAAAAACTTAACCAAACCCTTTAGAGATTTAAATAGACCTTCCCATAAAAAGCACAATAAGCCTTCTTCCACAAATATTAGGAACCATCACCAATAATTTTTAGAATTTTACTCCATAGATTTCATGAAGTTGTACTATCTAAGCCAAGCCAGCTCATTGTAATGCAACTGAGAGTCCAATAAGGAATATAGCGAATTAATTGAGTGCAAGAAACATAGTTTGTTCAAGGAAATGACATATTTGTATTGGAGAAATGTGGAAATTTAAGGAAACCAAAAGACCCTAACTAGAGACCAAAAGATGAAGAGAAAGGAGTGAAAACTTGTGGAGTGGTAGGTAGAAGATCCTTGTGAAGAATTAATTGTTAATAGATCATCAAACTTTCAAACTATACATCAGATTTGAAGATGTTGCCAAAAAGGACATATACAAGTTAAGACGTTATTGTAGATCAACTCACATAAATATTTATAAAGATTATCATTATTCAAGTAAGGTTTGATGTATTCAAAGATAAAATATAGAGGTATTATGAATCTTAGAATCGATGATAGTGACAATGAAGAATAAGAGGAATAGTATTTTGATAATTCTCTCCATTAAAAAGATACAAACACGAGAATATTGGAACTTCTCACTACAATTGTTAGAAAACTAGAATAGATTTTCTTACTTATTCTACTAATTTACATACTAAAAAACTAATCCAAGGCCTTATTGATCTTAAATTTCATTTTGACAATTAATATATTATTGTCTTTCAAAGAGTATGGTTTGTAACTTGTAACGAGAATTATGAGTTGTATGTTATTGTACGTCATCACTAACATAACCAAGAAAGGTAGTTGGGTCTATTTTTTGTTTAGCATGATCAATCTAGGAATAGTTGAGTATCTAAACTATATATTTACTGATTATGCATATATTTTTTCTTTAACGGCTCAAGAAAAGTTCAACCATAGATTTCACAAAAAAATAGAATACGAGGGAGAAGAAGAGAAAATCATAAGGATGATGCAAAAATACAAGAAAGATCATGATGTAACTAGTGTAGTAGAGAAAATAATTATCAAAAACATTAAGGTATATATCAAATAGGTGGTGAAATATGGTCCATAGGAATCATGTTTTTAGGTGTGGAGTTCATGCCCACAAAGCATTTATATGGAATCAATCACAAAGTATATGAGAAAAGATTTGAGATAATCATAGGAGTAGCACATGAATGTTTCCTCTACTAATAAATAAGTATAAATAAAGGGTGGGCCATTATTTATAAAACTCTAATCAACTAATCATGCACATAACTAGTGTCAAAGCCACAATACTTAATTATATAATGTGGTGAAATGGGTTCACTTTTCTTCATCATAGATTTTTAAACATATGATTTATCTCATATTCATATTTTCTAGTTGATACTTGGTTGTACTCTACAAAACCTTCTCCTAAGTTGGAGAGGTTACAATTCATCCATTTTACTTTGACTCTTTAAGAAAAGCAATTTCACATTCGCTTTGTGCTTCATTTCCAACAATACATTTTAAACCTAGCTATTGATCCTAAAAATATATTCTATAGTCGATACACTTGTAAATACCCTACTTTTTATAGCTTCTAACTTCTCCTTTTGTTTTTTCCATGATTCCTCTTTATCACTTGGGTTTCATCTCTAGAAATAGAAAAACATAACCCTTCAAATTTCCTCTTTCACTTCCATAGTTGTCAACCATATCTTTTCCCCCATCTTTTGAAACCCAATAAATTATATAGATCTCTAACTTCCTTGACTCATCTACTTTACTATCACACACCACCATAGTGATATATTTATTCCTAGGGTTTTTAATAATTGTAAACTTTTCACACACCATAAAACACCAAAGCCAAGGGATCACAAACTCCTAATCTCACCTACCATATTTTCAAACATAAAAACACCACCTAAGGGACTAAGGCATCTTCCTAATAGCATCAACCAATATCCCACTACCCCCCCAACCCTCAAATTTATATATTACACAAAAAAACCTATTTTTCTTTATAAAGATTAGGGATACCCTTTTTGGTGGAATCTGCAAAGTCTAGTTGTTTAAAAAAAATTCTTTCATTTCAAGATTTATTCTCTTATATTTTTCAAGAAACTATAAATTTTTATTTCACAATTCTCAACATGAGATACCTTTTGTACAATTAAAATAAAAAATATTTTCTATAAGAAGTATAAAAGTGTGTACTTCAATAAGTTTGAGCGCTTGAATATCCACAACCCCTTTTGTCTAAGAAGTCCAATTTCTAGAAGTTTTCTTTCCATCTCTCTTTGGGATCCAACAATGTTAAACTCCAAAAACTATAATTTCTATGAACATGATCTTATTCCCTAGACCTAAAATTATAATTCAATCAACTTATAACTCACTCAAATTTGCTACTCCAAAGCATTTGAAATGAATATTCTAATCCAATGTCTAGTGTCTTAGAGGTAACTAGTGGATAAGATATTTGTTTACTATAATTTAATTCTCTATATCACATTTAGATTCTTCTCAAATGAAAACCCAAAGTTTGGATATCTTTCCTAGAGTTAAATCAAGTGATGACACACATCCTTCTTGAAGTTATCATACTATCACTGTGTCTAAACAATAAATACCCAATTTTAGCTCTATAACTCTGTCAAATACAACACCTAACAATAATGATAACCTTTCAAACTCAAGTAAAATTTCAATAATTATAACACCATGAAATGGTTTAGCCAAAAGATGCCACCTACAAAATATTTCCTTAAACCAAAGACACTAATAACATGGCTAAATCTAATACAAGTTGAACTCAATTACCTAACACCATGTATAACTCTAACCCTAGCCACATAAAATATCCTAAGAAGTTATTTCTAAACAAAATATCTTATATTCGTAATGTCAAATAATTACTTTAATCTCAATTATTCTAAACCATTTTAGTTTTACATATACGAAAAGAAAAAAAGTAATTTTTTGTGATCATAACTAATCAAATGAAAACTCAACATGTCTCATTAACACTATATGATTTACCAACTACTAAAAAGTATCTAAAAGAGTCCATATTTCCTTATTAATTCAAAACATTCGAATAAATCAAAGCATTACCTTAATTCTTTGTATATGTGATAACATTTCATTTAGAGATCAATATGATAAGTGTTAAAATATGTTAATGAATCAAATCCATCATAAACCAATCTTCATTGTATGTCTCTACTATGAATAAAAGAAAATCTATTCAATCAAATATAAACTATTATGTAGCCAAAATGTTTAGCTTCCTAATTATTATAATGTCTAAAGACTATCATCCTACCCTTTGTGTTGTCATGATTTTAGATTTAGCATGCCTCTATCTTATGAGAATTATTTCAATATCCTATTAGCACATAACAATACCCTCTTTATTTTTATTTATTTTTAGATCTATTTTATTTCAATATCCTATTGAGAGTATATGCTTGTGGATATCAACCTCTTGTGTGGTTGATGATACGAAGAAGGTGTATCAAATGTTGAGTTGGTGTTTGTGATGCTTGGTTTCCAAGTGCTTTTGAGAAAATTTGAATAAAAGAGATTTTAGTGTGACAGAGTAGTGTTCAGTGTTTTGCTCCATATTTCTTCATGGTGTAATATATGCCCATCTGGTTTGGACGTGATGATTAGAAGTATTTAGAGGTGTTATATCTAGAGTTCTGGGTTCCAAATCATGTGGTAGAAGTTGTGTTCACCAATTCACATAAACTGTGAAGCAGTGATGTCTGGGAGAAATGAGATTTCTCTACATTTCTCCGCAATGAAGTTTTTGGTGTTGCAGATATGGGAACATGCTTATCATGTGTGTATCTACCTTCCCTTGAATTTTAAACTGATGAGTTGTTCTACAAGTTTTTCTTATGTGTTTGATGTTTGTGATAGTATCTCCAGTTGCACAAAATGAAAGTATTCTTGAGCTTCAGGTGGTTGCAGTGGTTATGTAAAATATTCTAATGATGTTGGAGTATTATGATATGTTGTATGAATAGCATGGAGTGTTTTGCATTCCGTGAGATGTTTCTAAACCTTGAGCGGTGTGTTTGGTGTCGCTTGTTAGTGCAGGTTTGGCTGACATAGTGTGCTCACACTAATTGTGGAGGATAATTGTTGATTGAGGAAGTGTTTAGAATCTTGTTTGTGTAGATTTTGGTACCAATTAAGTAATGGTGTGGTTTGTCTTCACTTATTTATATTGTGGAAGTTTTTCGTGTTGACCTATTGAGTGTTACATCATGGTAGAGGTATATGTTTCATTAAGGACAACCTTTAATTCAAATTGTTTTAGGGTGTGGAGGGTATAAATGCAAGGTGAATTGTTGTATGGATGAAGTGTGAAAGAGTGTGTGATGTGAAAGATGTGAAAGTGATCAAGTTTGTTGATCTAAGAGCAAGCTTCAACGCCTATGACTTCCTAATGCAGTGAGTAAAAGGTGTGTACATTTCAAACTGTTTGATGTGTTGTTTGTGTTTCAATGGAATTGTACCTTCGGCATATGAGAGATGTATTGTTAGCAATTCAAATTGGTAATGAGCCATCCCTTCTTTCTTATTTCTTCTAGACAGTGAGTCCTTTGGCAGTGAGCCATGGGTAGTGAGTCATTCTATGTCTTTCTGGGTAGTGAACCCTTGCCAGTGATCCTTATTGTATTTGATGTTGCAATTTGTATTTTAGTGACTAATCCTCACCGTGGTTTTTCCCTTCTTGGATTTTCCATGAAAATATGGTGTTCTTATGTGTTTAATGTGTTTGCATTACTACTTTACATGTTTACATTATGTTAATGCAAGTTAAGGGTTAATGGTGAATGATGGTGAATGATGTTTTAAAAGTATGCAACTGATTTACTCCCCCTCTCAGTTGCCTTGTGAATTCTAACACATGTCCCACAAAAAGCAAGCACTCCTCCAAGAGATAAAATGGAAAAATTCAAAAAGACCTTTCCTCTGAGGCAGATGCACTTGACCAAGTTCCAACATTATTTCTTTGGTTATTGTTTTTTGTGTAATCAATTTGGTTGAATAAAACAATATATTGTAGGGCACATCTAAGAAATAACTTTGTTTGCAACAAAAATAGAAGTCCTTATGTGTTCTCAAAATAGGAACTACAATTCATTTGCTCCTTTAGTGGATTATAATGTTATTTGTAACAAGTGCAACAACTTTGGACCAAAAGCACATCTTTATAGAAGTAGTTGTGTGCTACAGTGAGGATAATAGGACAAGGTGCTCTTAGCGTTTACAATGGAAAAACAAAACTAAAAATGTTATATATATTGTAGGGTTGAAGAATAATCTTCTAAGTGTTAGTCAAACATGTGAACAAGGACACACTCACATTTCATGTTGAAGGCTATGAAATCAAAAAAGTAAGTACAATAAATCTAGTCACGAATAAAATTAGAACTATAAACAATCTTCACATTCTTAGTGAAATCAAAGGAGAAACATGCTACATCGTGCAAGAAGATAAGATTTGGTTATGGCACAGAAGGATGGGACATTTTAACTTTGATAATCTAGTAAAAATTAGCACTGTGCAGGCTATGATAGATATGTTGACTATTACAAAGCCTTCAAATAATAACTACAAACAGTTCCAACATGGGCAAGTTTCAAATCGAAGCAGTATTCAACATCAAAACCCTTGGAACTTATGCATATAGACCTCTGTCGGCCAACAAGAAAAAAAAGCTTGCAAGGTGAGAATTATTTTATGTTGCTAATTGATGGTTATTCTATGATGACATGGGTTATCCTTTTAAAAGAAAAATATGAAGCATTTGAAAAGTTTAAGGCATTCAAATCCTTGGTTGAAAATTGAAAAACAAGAAGACTTTAGGGATTTCATTGAAAAGTTTAATAGAAATTTTGAGACAAGAATTTGGGGATTTAATTGACAAAGGTATCGCTAACTTTATCAAAGAAAACTAGGATGTTTTGTGTAAAATATAAATGTATAGGAGGGTGTGTGGGAAACTAGTTAACCCTACTAAGAAACTACCTTAGTATCTTAGTTGGTGTATTTTTGTTAGAACATATGCTAGGTGAATTTGGAAGTTCATAATCCCTTAGTGTCAATATTTTGTGGTGTAAAAAGATTGCAACTTCCAAAAACCCTAGATTAATAAAAATATCACTAAGGCTGTGTGTGATAGTGGAGTGCTCGGGTTAGTCAAGTTAGAGATCACTATAATTTTATAGGGTGTCAGGAGATCAGAGTAAAGAGAGGATTGGTTTACAACTATGAACATGAAAGAGGGAAATTTAATGATTTAGGTTTGTCTAGATTCAGAGAGGAAATCTAAGTGAGAAAGGGTATCTTGAAGGAAAGGAAGGTAGAAGTTAGAAGTTGTACAAAGTAGGGTATTGAAAACTGTATAAACTATAGAAGATGTGCTTTGTGTCAAGTGGTAAGTTTAAAATATAGTTTTAGAAATGAAGCACAAATATAATGTGAAATAACTTGCTTGAAGAGTGAAAGTAGCATCAATGCTCGTTGTGACCTCTCAAACTTAGAAGAACGTTTTATAGAATATAACCACCTAGTATACATTAGGAAATATAAAAATGAGATCAATCATGTGTTTCATAATCTATGATAAGGAAAAATGAATGCATTTCACCACATTATGTAATTAAGTTTTATGGTTTCAGCATTAGTTTTGTTTGTGATTGATTGGATTTTTGGTAAATTTCTAGTTCAATTGAATTAGTGTTGGTTTGTGATTTATTAAACAAGTGTCTATGGGCTAACACATTTGTCAATTTGGAACTTTTGTAATTTCTAGCAAGCTATTTTGGTTGTGTATGGTCGGGTGCATGAAGTTGGGTAGCAATTTCATGGCCACTTTATAAAAAAAGCTTCAAAATGCTATAACGCGAGCGCGTTATAATGCGCTCGCGTTATAGCATGTTAAAAGAAAAAAAAAAGTGAAAGTCTTCATTTTCACTTTGACTGTTTCCTTCTTCTGCCCGCAGCCAAAACCCCCAACTTTCGCGCTCGCGTTCTAGGAGGAGGTATTGGGCACAAATCTTCAACAAGAGTTGCTATTTCTTTGCAAGGATGGCGCCACGATGACGAACAGGTGGGAGAGGTAAGTATTGTTTGTTGTTTGTTTTGAATTTCTTAGCTTTAGGTTGATTTTGTTAGTTTTAGGTTAAATTTGATATATAAATTTTTGAATTTGTAGGAGATGAAAATGAACCCGCAAAACCACAAAATCCTCAAGAAAAAGAGAAACCAAATCTTGAAGAACAAAATCCTCAACAAGAAAATCAACCTCAACAACAACCTCCTCCACCAATCCCTCAACACCCTCCTAGCACTCAACAAAATTTAATGAGTGAGATTGAGAACAACAAAAAACAGATTGAGGATTTTATTAGTAGGTTGAGTTATCCAAATGGTTCAACCATAGAAAGAATGACCCTCGAAAATTCATTGAAAGATATGTTAAAAAATGTAGATTCAATTAGCAAACAAATAACTGGATGGCAAGATAGGAGGCAGGTGGCTAGGGAATATTATGTAGATAAACTATCGTATAAACAAGTAAAGGATTTAAAAAATACAAAAGGTGATTTGTGCTTATTATTCACTGACCCATGCACAAATCAAAATATTAGCCTCAATTCAAAGAGGTTTCCTATTCATTGGTGCCACCACCAAGAGATTAGGAACCATTTTTATGATAGGTGGTACATCGTCTTTGATGACCAACCATGCAACAATTGTGAAGTCCCCCAATATTTTCTTAGGAAACTATATAGTGAGTTCATATTGAAAAAAATACCAAATTATTTTGATATGAGGGACTTCCAGGGGAGAGGTGGGGGGTCGGCTCAGGATAGGCCTGGTGCACAGCCGGATCCTACGCGGCAAGGGAGACAAGCTCTCGTTAGGCCGCCTCGTGAGTACATTGTTATGCCTACAGTCGCGAAGGAGAGTGCAAAGGTAGAGACATTGCAAGAGATCAACACTTTGACCCAGAGTGTCATCCATCATACTAGCCCTATTCTACAGCGCCATCCATGGGAGTCTTCGAGTGGTGGCATTCGAACCCATGTGCGTCAATCTTGCGGGGTGACTTGTTCATATGACCCCACCAGCACTAAGAAGGCTACTGCGGAGGATCCTTATGCAACTACGGAGATGGAGAGGGCGCTGACATTTTGCGTGATACTTATGGAATTGATACTTGGGTAAAATTTAGCATGTTCATTGAATTTAATTTATTAAATTTTTTATTTTGAAGTGCAAGATTAACTAATTTAGTTTTATGATTTTAATAAAATTGCAGGGTCACAGTGTTGAGACTGGATACACCGGCCCTCCACCTACTTATTTTTGTAGTACACCTATCTGTAGGGTATGTAACTAGTAAACAATTATAAATTTATTACATGTTAATAGCATTGTTTTACGAATGGTATTTTAATATGTGATTTTGGATGTTGAATAGGGTAATATTGGAGGTTTTGAGGGAACACCTCCCAGTGCTAGTGGATTTACTCAAACCTTCACGTAGGTAATAGAATAAAGAGTTTAACTAATGAATTGTACTTAATAGATTTGTGTAGTTTATATTCATATTGTTGGTTACATTGCATTGCACATCATTCAAACTCAAAGCATTACTTCACATTCCATAACTAATAACTAGATGTTGATAGAAGACAAAATTTCAACTACAATATAGTTGTTTAGAAAGTCAACATAAGTAGTGATGCAATTTCTTCACATGGAGGCATGTGCTTGCAAAGGTGCACCTGCACGACAAACTATGGATGCTTGGAAAAAATCTATGAAACCATAATAGTAAGCAATAGCATAGACAAGGTAGTTAGTAGTTTCAAAAAATGCCTCAAAGAAATGCAGTCTAATGGTGATGGAATTCCATTCCATCACCATGATACCACATTTCTTCAAGGAATTTCTTCAAAATGCTCACCACCTTTTTCTATGATATCACATTTTTCATACATGTGCACCAAAGCATTTGATCAAACTACTTATGCTTCCTTGCTGCTATGGCTAAAATCCTAAAATAGGTGCTTTCCAACAAACTATGGATGCTTGGAAAAATATCTATGAAAGCATATTAATATAAAAATCTAATCCTTTGAACTAAATACAAAGGAAACCAATAAAATTGGTTGCATAAGAAAATTGGTTACATAAGTTTTCTAGCAAATAAACTTTATGGGGAATGGGCTTGCATTTGAACCATCTCAATTCACTTGTTCTATTAAATTGATACAACTAAGCAATTAAACTCTACCTTTGGCTAATCCAAGTGGAAACAAGTATCACAAAACTAAATATAATATATTCTAAATAGAAATATCTCCAATCCTAGTTTTCACCCCCTACACATATACATTAGCATTTGTCTCTTCATTTGGCTTGGTCAAGTAGTTTCTTCCTTTTTTAGAGGAGACACTCATTATACCTTAGAAAGGGTTCTTCATTATCAAACTACTCATGCTTCCTTGCTGCTATGGCGAAAAGCCTAAAATAGGTGCTTTCCAACAAACTATGGATGCTTGGAAAAATATATGTCTAAGCATAATAGTAAGCAATAATATTGGTCATAGAGAAGGCAATGAACTTTTTGAAATAATGCCTAAAAGAAATGTGTTCTTATGGTGATGGAATGCCATGACGTGCATTTGTTTGTAATGGCATTCCATCACCATGAGACCCCATTTCTTTTGAGGCATTTTTTCAAACATTTCACTACCTTCTCTATGCCACCACAGTTATCGTACATGTCTACAAAAGCATTTAATCAAATGATTCAGTGACTTGCTGCTAAGGGTAAAAGCCTAAAAACATGTCCTTTCAAACAATATATGGATAGGGAAAATAGTAAGCATGATAATCAGAAATATATAGTTTAATAAGTACTCAAAATTTTGTTCAATAAATCTCATACACTATAAGTCATGACGTGTCCATCACTATTGTAACTTTTTTGTGATTAAATAATTTGTTGTTTTATTTTAGATGTTGGTTGTGGAAACACCTCCAAATGTTACGAGGGTAATGGATATTGGTGTTTCATCCACTATACAATCCTCGATGGCTCTGACAGGGGAGGTATGAGGAAAATTACTAAATTTCAATTTACATTCATTGTTATAGATGTTAGTTCAAGTGAAAAATCAAACTAAATTATTGATTGATAGTCTAATTTCTATTTGGATGGTTTATACAGGGCTTGAGCATGCCTCAGCATCGGTGTGCAAATATTTCCCTCGAGGAGAGTGATCATGAGATGGCCATACATGATTATTTTTTTAAATATATCCTTTCTTATAATGTAATTTCTATATATTAATGTATTTATTTCTTATTGTAACAGTTAAAACTTTACCAAGAGCTTAACAGTAGTAGGAGGAGCAATAGGAGCACTCCTCGAGTGCAACAGAAATGAGTGATAGACCTATCGCCATCCGATCGACTAGCAAAGGGCAAGAGTTTATTTCAAGAGCTTGGAGAGCAATGACTTTTGATTCCAGAGCCCTTTGTTGTATGCCTACATGGCAGTTTTGTACATATTTTGTATTGGATATATTTGACATTGTATACCTATATGGCATTCTTGTAAGCCTATATGGCTATTTTGTACCTATATCTTATACTTATATCAACATATATTGATGTATGCATACATGGCTATTTGGTTAATACAAAACTTTTTTATTGATGGTGTCCATATTTGCATGTTATAAATTCATGGTTCAATAGATACGAGTTACATGTATTGAAGTGTTTACTTTACAATGTACATGTATACTTTGTGACTTACGTGTGTTCCAATGTATACTTTGCAACTTACACGTTTTCATATTTATACCTTGTATTCATGCATATACTTTTCCTTAAGTTGTGTATACTATGTATTCGTGTGTATACTTCAAGGCATATGTGTTTGTGACTACTTGTGCTTCCCTTATTCACATGTACATTCTTGACTTATTCACGTGTATACTTATTAATTGCTTAGCCATAGCATTGATAATTGTTGTCCTTTATGGTTTGTCTTGAATAAATTAATTTATTGATGGTAAACAACTTTATCTAAATGAAAAAAACACGTTTTCAATTGGTATTCTATGAAATGATTGATAAAAAGATTCCAATATATTTAATCCTTTGATTGGAACAACTCAATTAAGCAAAGGATATGTATAATAATTTTCCTTTTAGATTAGCAATGCATCGAAGTTTCAAAAAGTATCCTTGATATTACAAAAAGACATGTGTTTATACACTTCAATTTTGCACTCACCCTTTGGTTCTTTGAAAGAAAAATCTGCCTATGCCATTGTTACACTGCACAAGTAAACCAGATTTTGTATTGTGGAGCTATATTAAGCTACCAATCTCAAGACCAATGTAACAATGATACAAAATAATGTTTGAGACTGCAAGAAGACATCAAAATGGCTAGTGTACTAAAAAAATTCTTATTATTTATGAAGAACACTGATAACTCTACTCAATTGGCTTTTGTTTTCAAAATCATATAAATTGAACCCTAGCATCAATAGACTCTGTATATCAAGCTACCACAATTCAAGTTTCAAAGATGAATATTTATCATGCATGTTTTAAATGACATTCAAGTTTATGGTGGTTTTGTTGTTTATATGATGTTATGTGGTATTTTAATCCTAATGCATGCTTCTAGGCTACATATATATTTATTTATTTTTACATGATTTTTGTACCAATGAACCCAAAATGAACTGAACCCCCCTCCAAAGAAATTTAGCCTAACTGGCGAACAGAACCCCCGAACCTGAACCCGAACCTCAAAACCTATTCCAACACTCTTCATTCTTCCTGCACAAACTTAATTGACCACCAAAGTATGTTGCCTCTTCACTTTACCCACTTTTACTCCCTCAAACATCTCTTTTTCATTCTAAACCCCTGTTTTCCCAACTAGGGAATCATGCCATAACATACTTTTGGCCTCCCTTGTCCTTGCAAACTTTTTGAACACATCAAACTCCACAACCTCACCCTATTTCTAACCTATTCTAACTTGTTTTCAAGCAATTTCTTCTTTTCACCTATTCTAGCCTTGCTTTTAAGGGGCCTCAATTTTGAATTTTGAACAAGAGCAACGTTATTAATCTCTTCCAATGCCTTTACCAATGCTATTTTATTATTCCTACTCTGTATCCTACTTACATCAGGCCCATATCATTGAGACACAGCCTGAACAATAGTTGGAATGCCCTATTTCAACATATTACACTCGAACCCTTAAGGAATTGATCTGGTTGAACATAGCTTCGAGCAATTCCGTGTGTTTGGGTTTAAAAAGAGGACCATGCCTAGCGTAAACATGCCTATTTAGACGTGTTGGAATAGTTCATTTTCTCACAGGAGTTGCAAAATGAAAGTTGCACCACTTTGCAACTTTCCACTACTTGCATTTGACACATTTTCCATCAACTGAAAACTGGACACCACAGGAAAAAAACTCTGAGATAATAGAAACCGAGAGAGATTATTATAGAGGGGCCCAACATGATCCCATAGGACTAGATGAGAAGTTTCTAAGAATCACGGTATCCGAGCAACATAATACTAAATTTTGTAGCCATTTTGCACTTTGGACCCTTAAGGGATCAATCTGGTTGAATGTAGCTCAAAGTGATTTCGCGTGTTTGGGTGTGAAAGAGGACCATGCCTAGTGTAAACATATGGAACAGTTTGTTTGGTCACACGAGTTGCAGAACGAAAGTTGCACCACTTTGGAACTTTCCACTGATTCCATTTGACACTTTTTCCATCAACTAAAAACTAGACACCACAGGAAAACCACTCTGAGACAAAAAAAAATTGAGAGAGGTTATTGTAGAGGGTCTAGACATGATCCCATAGGATTGGACGATAATTTTTTAAGCATCACGGTATCTAAGTAACAACATGTTGAAGTTTGCAGCCATTTTGCACTTTGGACCCTTAAGGGATCGAGCCGATTGAACATAGCTCGAAGCGATTCTGCATGTTTGGGTGCAAAAGAGGACCATTCCTAGTGTAAAAATACCTATTCAGACACGTTGGAATAGTTTTTTTGGTCACACGAGTTGTCGAACGAAAGTTGCACCACTTTGCAACTTTTCACTACTTCCATTTGACACTTTTTCCATCAACTGAAAACTAGACACTACAGGAAAACCACTCTGATATAACAAAAACTGAGAGAGGTTATTGTAGAGGGGCCCAACATGATCCCATAGGATCTGATGATAAGTTTCTAAGTATCACGGTACCCGAGTAACAACATGCTGAAGTTTGCAGCCATTTTTGCACTTTAGACCCTTAAGGAATCGATCTGGTTGAACATAGCTCATATAGATTTCACGTGTTTGGGTGTGAGAGAGGACCATGCCTAGCATAAACATACCTATTTGGATGCGTTGGAATAGTTTGTTTGGTCACAGGAGTTGCAAAACGAAAGTTGCACCACCTTGCAACTTTCCACTACTTGCATTTGACACTTTTTCCATGAACTAAAAACTAGACACCACAGGAAAACCATTCCAAGATAACAAAAACTGAGAGAGGTTATTATAGAAGGGCCCAAAAAAATCCCATAGGATCAAACTAGAAGTTTCTAAGAATCACGATATCCAAATACCAACATGTTGAAGTTTGCAGCCATTTTGCACTTTGGACCCTTAAGGGATCGATCCGGTTGAACGTAGATCGAAGTGATTCTGTGTGTTTGGGTGTGAAAGAGGACCATGCCTAGCGTAAAAATACCTATTTAGACGCGTTGGAATAGTTCATTTGGTCACATGAGTTGTAGAACGAAAGTTGCACCACTTTGCAACTTTCCACTGCTTCTATTTGACACTTTTTCCATCAACTGAAAACTGGACACCACAGGAAAACCACTTCGAGATAACAAAAACTGAGAGAGGTTATTGTAGAGGGGCGCAACATGATCCCATAGGATCAAATGAGAATTTTTTAAGAATCACGGTACCGAGTAACAACATACTAAAGTTTGCAGCCATTTTGCACTTTGGACCCTTAAGGGATCGATCTAGTTGAATGTAGCTCGGAGCGATTCCATGAGTTTGGGTGCGAAAGAGGACCATTCCTAGTGTAAACATACCTATTCAGACGTTTTGGAACAGTTCGTTTGATCACACGAGTTGTAGAATAAAATTTGTACCACTTTGTAACTTTCCACTACTTCCATTTGACACTTTTTCCATCACTTAAAAATTGGACACCACAGGAATTTACCACTCTGAGATAACAAAAACCGAGAGAGGTTATTGGATAGGGGCCCAATGCGATCCCATAGGATTAGATGAGAATTTTCTAAGCATCATGGTATCCGAGTAGCAACATGCTAAAATTTGTAGCCATTTTGCACTTTGGACCCTTAAGGGATCGATCTGGTTGAATGTAGCTCGGAGTGATTCCCCGTGTTTGAGTGCAAAAAAGGACCATGGTGTAAACATACCTATTTGGATGCATTGGAACAATCTGTTTGGTCACACAAGTTGCAGAACAAAAGTTACACCACTTTGTAACTTTCCACTGCTTGCATTTGACACTTTTTCCATCAACTGAAAACTAGAAACCACGAGAAAACCACTCTGAGATAACAAAAACTGAGAGAGGTTATTGTAAATGGCCCCAACACAATCCGATAGGTTCAGACAAAGATTTCGTAAGCTGCATGGTATCTGAGTAATACCCCATCAAAGATTGCTACCCTTTTGCACTTTGGGATTTGATATTTCATTGAACTATATGGTTCTGTACAGGGTGATTGTGTTATCTTTTCGATGGAATTCGGTGGGTAGTAGACTTAACTCCATTTTAGTTTTGGTTTGGTTGGATTTCAAGTGATTTTTTGCATTTTAGAAGCCAATTACTAAGGGTTAGTTTGTATACCTTGTTTAAGGGTTTTGAGTGCATTAAAATGTCATATTAAGCCTTTCACCCACTGTATGCTTCTATAACTTGATGGAAAGGCTTAGTTATGGTTATAAATAATGTGTGCAAAGTTTTGTGTGAAAAGGAGGCGAATAGAGGGTTTTTAGGTGATGCCCTAGATGTCAAATGGTCCATTTTTTAGTGGAAAATGGTGGTTTACTGCTAGGGTTTGAAGAAATATTTGGGGGCAGTGATATCTCTTGAACTTTTAAGCTTGTGCAGACCTTTTTGAAGGTGTTTTAGGATTTGGTTGGTTGTGGGAAGGTTTCGAGTATGGGTTTTCAATAAACCCTTTCCTAACTTATAGTCTCCAAATCTCATTAAATGGGCTTATCTTTTAGAGGTCATCCAATGGCCAACCAAACATCAATCAAGCTTTAACACAAACCCTACGACAAATTCTCAAGAGATCATACCGTATTTCTTTGTACCATCATTAAGATCCAATTGACCACCTTGCATAAAGGCTACTAAATTAGCCCTATTTACAATGAGACAACCTTTTAAACACTAGATCTTCACTCAAACTCCTCAAACAACACTATGTTATGCATCAAAACCTCCAATTCCATGATTTTTTTCCAGGTCCAAGACCTCTAGACCCCTAATACACCAAACCCTCTATTTCAAGCAAAATACTTGGGGTTTTAATGAAACTTCTATCTCCCGCACCTGCCATACCCAAACAAAGCACCAAACACACTTACCAGACACTGCACATGGTGAATAATACATTACATGGGCAATCCTTCCCACATTTTGTCAAACACCACTTGAAACCCTCATTTTCACCATGAAAATACCCTGCTACAGCCCTAGACCATCATCCCAAACACCCAGCCTTGACTCCACAACATTCTAAACAAGTTAGACATGTAGTTTACAAGTTAGAGGAACCATTCCACAAGTTAAAGTAGGCACAAAAATTGGAATGGGTTGAATTACATAATGAAACCCTTCAATCCAAGAACACTGTGAAAGTAGGTAGTAGTAGTAAAAACAAGATAACCTTCTCGCCCTCCTAAATTTTGGACCACATCCATTACCTCCACATAAAACTCGACATCCTTGGTCTTCTTGGTTCCCACGCCTTGATATGGTTATGCAAATGAAAATAAAGAAAATTAATCATCTCCTTCTCCGCTCGCTGGAAGAATGCATGTTTAATGTTTCAATACATGATATCAACTCTCTCTTCTACTCTCATGGTTGAATATTGAAATCTAGTATGGTGGGCCTCCAGAGTTCCAGTCATCTTTCTTCCTCTTCCACCAAATGATGGCCTGAACCACACGTCTGCCAGCCTAATTGGCTTTGCTTTTTAAAGTTGAATTTTCTCCTGAGTCACCAATGTAGCTCTCTCTTCCTTTTTAGACTCTTTCATTGCTACAAATTGTCTCTGGGATTTAATCATCTATACCACATGGTTGATGTGCTTTGAATCCTTGCATCTAATGGAAATTTCCTTTACATAAATATTGCTAGGGAATTTCAATGTTGCCATTGTAGTTGGTATTAAAGTCGGTACCTAAAACATGAAGAGTGATTCTAATTCCTCTTCTACACTAGAGGGTTCATATCCTTGATCTGACTCTTCTGAATTATCAGAATCAAAATCACTAGCTTCCATATTCAAAAATTTCTAACCAACATATTCAATAAATTTATTTGGATCATCAATAATAGTCTTCAAAATTGGCAGCTAGTACAAGTTCATTATGCTTTCATAATACTTTATAACCATGGAGTTCAACCATTTCTTGATGCCATCAAGTGAAGATTGAGGAATGGCATCAATGCGAAGTACATCCCACTTGAAGTCTTTGAAAGCAATAGCCATATCAAATTCCTTTTTCCCAAGTCCTACTCTCTCAAGGTTAACAATCTTAATCTCACTAATAGCGATTACTAAGAAAGGTAATTCCACCAACTCTACCAAACAGTTTACCATAAGAACAATAAAAGCAGAGTCTTTTAAAGGAACTCCATGAAAATCAAGCTCTCTAAATGGTACATATCAAACTCTAGTTCAAAATATTTTAGATGAGGTTGCTCCCATAGCTCTCTTGCTTGACAAATCCTTGAAACTCTATATTGATTTTATTTTTCTTGTCCCTCTCTTGTTGGTTGGAAGAATGCATGCTTAATGTTTTGATACATGATATTAGCTCTCTCTTCTACTCTCATGGTTCAATACCTAAATCTATTATGGTGGGCCTCCAGAGTTCCAATCATCTTTCTTCCTCTTCCACCAAATGTTGGCCCGATCCACACGTCTGCCAGCCTAATTGACTTTGTTTTTGAAAGCTAAATGGTGCAGGAGCACCCACACCTCACCCTCAATTTGTGATTTTTTGATGGAAAATTGGGAGGATAGTTGGTAAATGTTAGTATGTTGAGGTATTTTTGTCTTGAATAAGGTCTAATAGACCAATTTTCTATGTACTTTGGGAATTAGTAGGTTAGGGTGGACAAATGTGCAAAAGCACTCTTGAATTAAATAATTGTTGATATTTCCATAAAGGAAAATTATGTAAAAAGTAGGTGGGAGTGCAGAGAAAGAATCTAAAATTCATGTTATAAGGGTATCTAAGTGGTCCTAGGCCTTTAGAATAATAAATTTGCATGATAAAGCTTATTAAGAAAAACCATTGTTAAATACTAGTATTTGTAGGCTTAATAAGGGTTTGGTGGTTCAAAGGTAGTTATGGGCATTGAAGGGAGATGATTATCTTTTGAAATGTATTAAAAAAATCATTCAAGCCCGAATGGGGGTTCAATCAATAGTTTTTTTGATGATTGGTGCTCTTCACAATGCCTAAAACTGTGGAATTTCAACATTTTTCTAAGTTTTTCAGTTTCGTTTCTTTGTGTATGGCCCAGTACAGGCCTCCTATGAACAAAAATTCATGAAACACTATGGTGGCAGGTCTTAACCTGAATTTCAATCTGTTTTGATACACCTTTAGTTGTTTTAGTGAAAGGAAAATCCATTTTTCTTTATTCAGCCTGTACAGACCAGCAGGGTCTGAGTTTACTTTAATTTTTGTGATGGATCCCTTCCTCATACTGTGGTGAATTGTGACTCAGAGGAAAGGCTTACAATGTGTTGTTTTCAAGTTTCCTTAACTCTTTTAATAATGGTAAGGCATTTATAGGGTTGGTGATGTTATTTTAGGCTAAGAATGTGTGATTTTGGCTTGAAATGGAGGAACCAAAGTGATGTTTTTGAGATCTACTGAGTGTAAAGGCTAGGTGAAGGTTTATTATGTGTGTGCAGACCCTAAAAAAAAATTAATGCTTTGGTGAGGTTTGGAAGGCCTTGGAATTGTGAGATGCTGAAAACCCTAGGTATTTGTTAGGAAATTGAGGGTTTTAAGAAATTATGGCTTAGAGGTTGAGTGCTTATCTAAAACCTATGGAATTGGGAGTTTTGTGACCTGTTTGATGACTGTCCAAGAGCTTGTTGGGTTAGAAGAAGTTTAAAGAGCAGTTTGTTTGTAAAACAAGGCTAATTTTGTAGCCTTTTTGTAGGGGAGTTTGAAGGATCTCCAAGAAATTGCAAAGAAACCAGGCTATATGTCTGGCTTGGGAATGGTTTTGGGGGTCTGAGTAGATGCTATATTGATGATGAGATGGTCCTTGAGAAGCCTTCTCTAAAATTTAAGCCAAATTGTTGAGTTTGGAAGCCTTTTTGTTGGTAGTTGTTCCAAGATGGCTGAATGAAATAACAAAGGTTGTTGATTTACTAAAATCTGATTTGTTTGAGTCTTCTCCACCTTGAATATGCATCACTAAATTTTCTCCTGAGTCACCATTGTAGCTCTCTCTACCTTTTTAGACTCTTTCATTGCTACAAATCGTCTTTGGTATTTAATCATTTGTACCACATGGTTGATGTGCTTTGAATCCTTGCATCTAAAGGAAATTTCATCAACATAAATACTCCTACTCTTTGAATGTTAACAATCTCAATCTCACTAATAGTACATTTACAACCATATTCAAAGATTTTCCTTCAAAAGGCTACAAGTTCAAATATTGACTTAAATAGCCTTCAAGAGGCTTTAAATAACCTTTACAAATGATTCTACATCTTTCCAATCATGCCTAACTGTTATTTTTGTAACTAACATGAATTATTACATTATAAATCAATTGTGGATGTGTTATGACCTTATTCAATTGACAAAACTCAAAACACAAAACTAACTTAAAAGACTTTCGTGAACCAAATTTGCTCAATAACCTTGGTGCGCCTGCACCAAATTTCATTATTTCAGTAAATGTCATTACAAGTAAATCTCATTACAATGCCTTAGGTACTCTGTTCTCACAGATATTTTACAATGTCACTCATACATTCGAGATTCTCTTATAATTTCTACATCATAGGTTCTCATTTAGAGGTTAACTTCAAATGAGAAACTTGAGATTCCCTCGCAAAGCTTCACACACTCTTTTATAATGGCTCCAAATCAGAATTGAGATTTGTCAAGATCATCAAAATAATGATGTTACATTGCTTTTTTGGCTGAGATTCTCTTCGATGGATCCAAAATCAACATTTTCTGCAAGGATAGACCAATCATTTTTTACTAGTTTAGTTACAAATACACAAAGTAAAAGAATAAAAAGAAATAACTCATCCAAAATGGAAATGAAATGAAAATAGATGGAGGGAACTTACAGATAGGAATGGAAGTCTCTCAACTTAGTCACTCCTGGCCATACATCTTCACTGGGAGTTCCAAGATACCTATTGCACACAACACCTTTCATGAATATAATATCTTGAAATTTGAGATGCTCTTATAATTTCTACATCATAGGTGCTCATGATAAGGTTAACTTGAAATGAATAACTTGAAATTCCCTCACCAAGCTTCGTACACACTTTTGTAATGGCTTATTTATTCATAATTTATATTTGTCAAGATCATCAAAATAGGGATGTTGCATCACTTTTCTTCCTGAGATTCTCTTGGATGGCTCGTAATTCTGCATTTTCTGCAAGGGGACACCAATCAATGTTTACCGAGTTACTTACAGATATGCAAAGTAAAATAAGATGATATCATTGGTATCAAAAAAATTAAGGTGGATACAAATATAAATTAATAAGAACCATTGTGCACATACTTACAAATTAATCCAATGAACCATCTGGGTATGCTCTACTCTTTATTGTGTCAAGTATTGCCTCATAGTCAAACTCACGGACCTTCCACAAGGTCTTGTTCAAAGGTCTACCACCATATTTGGTCAAACGAACATTAGATTCCACAACAAGGTTTGAGTAATGAAGAATCTTAAAATGTGTGTCAAAGTCCTAAAACAACCAATGTTTAACACTCTTATGTGGGTACCTTGTAAGCCACGTTCCAGTAACAACAACTAAGCCTGTAGGGTATTCGATGTTTTCTCCATCTAGAACTGGGCCTTCCAATTTCTTTTTGGCCTCAACATAATGACACAATTAATAGTTTGTTCCCTCTTCATTCTCTTCATCTGCAATAACTGCATAAACATGCCCTACATTGATATGTGTGGCATATCTCTTCAAATTAATCAACATTACAAATACAATACAAAGTAAGATAGCAATATGGAATTTGAAAAACTAAGCAAGTAGATATATTACTTGGTTGAACTAGATCTGATACATGGTCAAAGTCAACCGATGATTGGGTATGTGTAGGATCATCATGGAAAAAATAGGGCCTTAAGTGGCAAAAAATTCAAAAAAATCAGAGTTAGGCAACTTGACGTAGAAATTTGAATAAGTTATCTATATTATTTCAAAAATATGTAAGAATAGAATCTATAGAAAATTGAATGTAGTTTCTAAACTACTAGGTTTTTCTTTAAAATATATATATATTTGGTGAAAATTTGAAATTTCAATGTAGTAGTACTTAAATTTCAGGGAAAAAATAAGAAGTAGGTGTCTGTCTAACCACCCTAACCACAATAAAATGATAATATTATTTTATAATATTTTAAAAATAAGTAGAGGACCCATGTCCAGATGTGATGCATATTTTTTGTAATTTTTTTCCAAGTAAATAATTAATTATGATTTTTTTATTACAACTTTTAAAAAATATAAAAACTCGTATGTCTGACCACCTTAACTTGGTCAAGACTTCATGAAATTCAATTTTTTTTTTAATCCTATAGTATGCGAAGCATATAATGTGATGCATGTTTTGGATTCCAAAAATGTGATACCCTTTGAAAGCTATAGATGTTTTTCAATCAGCCTCTCAATTAGGACTTTAGTCGTAATTCAAATAGAAAATGAATAATAATTACTTATTAAATTCAAAGTAAAGCATAATTTATATTGGTGGAAATTTGAGAATCTCTTTTAAAAAAACCCTTTTCATTTCATGAATGTTGGGTAAAAAAAAAATCACCAGCCACATACCCTACAAATACCGATCATATCGCCACTTTTTGGCCTATAATGATTCTGCACATACCCGATTTCATCTGTGTTAGTTCCAATGTCATCGAAGGGTGATACGTGTGAAGTGGGCTAAGATAACTTGTCAACCATTTGTCAACACACTCCCTTGACTCACAATCATTCCAGGCTTGCATTGTACATGAAGAACAAAAGCATGAAATCTTACGTGTATCGATACTCCATGAACCTACATTTGAGCTAAGGAAATAGTGTAGCTCACTCGATCTTGTTAGTGTACAAAAATCCTCGTATGGTGCAATGTTAGTATCACCCATCAACCAAAAAAATCTACGAGCTGAAGACGTACCTTCATTACCTGGACCCGTCCTTGCATTACACCACTCGACGATTGATCTTGCATATGCCAACTTTGCACTGTCTTTATACTTTAACTCTTTTTGTGCTAATGATCTTTTCACACATGCTCCTGAACCATCATGCTCCCGCTTTCCATGCCCAGCCTCACAAAAGTTACACATATGTTGAACACCTGTAGGGAGATGCATCCTGCACAACCAATAGAACATGTGCGTGTTATTGAATTGTGTTGCATAGTTATCCAACCATATTATATGTTGAACGTATGATATGCCCCTCCGAGCCAAATCACTATAGAACATCTAGAAGCAACCTTGCACAAACTCTCGAGAATGTGTGCAATCATCACTAATATAAAAGTGATACTCCCTCAATACCTTCCTTTGGTCCTCTGTACTATCAGCTACATGAATGAATGTTATGTGCACAAATATCAAAACATGTGTGGAGTTGTAATATTGTGACTGCACCTCACACTATGGCTATAGAGTGTAGTTCTTTGCAAATTCAACCACTGATACTATGCTGCCAATAGGAAAGGTGTCCTTGCATAGCTTGAATTGCGTGTCTAGCAATTAGGCTCTATGGGTATGCCTTGCATACTCATACACTAGATTCTCATGAAACATTGACATAAACTGATACACTAGAATCTTCTCAATAACCAAATCACACCTTTTTGCTTGAGATCCATCTTTTGTAGTGTATGACACTTTTTATACTTCCTGAAATCTACTAGTTTTTGTCCCACCTCATCTGTGCTTCCCAAATGTTGACATAATGGCATTCGTTGCAAGCCATCACAACTCTTACATGAACCATCCAAGCATGTTTCCATGTAGAATATTTGGCCATCCTCTATTTGACATAAATTTTTTGATAAGAACTCTCTTGAATATTTTGGTGGGGCTTTTATGCCACAATCCCGCAAAACATCGTTAGTATGCAAATCTAAACATATAGAACGATAAACATCATAATGCTTAGAGAATTCAATATGTAGTCTACAACAACAAGTAGTGCATGTGTGATTTATCTTGACATAAAAAGGCTTAAGAATTTCAAAAAATCTTTGATAAATACTAATTTGAGGATAATCATTTTGAAATTTACAAAAAAATTGGGTTTGAGTCATATCCAAAAAATGCTTTGGATGTGGCTTGCGGTTCTGACTACTCATTCTCCTTCTTACGACATCCCTTTGATTCAAAGATGGCCTTCTATTATTCTTCCAATACTCTTGAATTAGTGTTCTCAATGCTTCAACATTTTTTTTATCTTTATGTGGCAGTCTTCCCAAGAATGCCCATAATTCATTTGAATTGGTGCCCTAATTCTTTGCCACCTTTGAATGGCTTTTGATAAAGTTTTTCTACTAATTCCCATTTGTTCACTTGTCTTTTTAATCAGACGAGATCTCTTTGTTTGATACCTTACCAAAGTCGATGTAATGACACGTCGGGTGACATTACTATCCTTTGAGCGTGAGGTCTTACCCACACTCTCATAAGCATCCATTAGATTCTTCACAATAGTGTTTTCACTTGATGCATTTGATGTTCTCAACCCAAGAGTCTTCATGATGTTTTTGTACTTTAAACCTCGCATCATTTGAACGAATAGTTGACATATTGCAGTCTCATTTAGCCTTTCAAAGAATATTTTCCAAATCTTATCAGCATATCTTCTACAAGTGTGTTATGGAATCTGACCTTCCATGTGTTGCAAAATATCCTCATCAATATTAATCAAAAACTTTGGCTTTCTATGCAAAATTCTAGGTGGTGTTCTCCTAAGTACATACATCTCAACATTAGCAATTTCATCAATATTTAATTGAGGTGGGATAGATTGTGTATCATTGATTGAGGGTGGAGTAGAAGACATGCCTTGATCTTCACGTGGGGATAATGGCATACCTTCTTCATCAAATCCGAGTGATGATGTACTCTCAACTTGAGATGCGGTAGATGGTGTCCCTCCATATTTTCTTGTGCTTAATGGTGTTCCTTCATATTCACTTGTGGTAGAGGGTGTGTCTCCAACTACAGTATCTACATTTGTCCTAGCATGACTCTTTCACATTCGTTCCCTTTGTGTTGCCAATTTCTTTTCTCTTTTTGATGGTTGAGGTTCCTCTTCAATTGGCTTGTTTTCGTCAATCGTTTCCAATTTATTCTTTTCACGATGTCTCCACCCATTCTCTCTCTTTTTATTTGAAGGTTTCATACTCTTCCTCTGTTAGTTTCTTCCTTGTTCATTTCTTTGGCATGGCGGATAATTTTACCTGTAGCATGGTAATGAGACGAATATTAGTTCCTCAAAAATGTATCCATTAAAATGAATAAAATATATATGTCATTCAAGGCTTCATAAATAGACAACATAGGTGATGAGGTAGCTTTAATGATGAGGTAATTTATAAATAGAGATGAAAACCAAAACATTTTAAATAGGTAGTAGAATTATCAAAATGTGCAAAAAGTGCTAAGTTGTGAAATTAACAAATAGTGAAGGGTTTGATGTAGACCTAGGAGGTCAATCACAACCAATTTGACAACATGCCTTTAAGAGGCATCTAACAAGATTAATATGACCTATTTAAACAAACCAAACAACCCTCAAAGCTTGACAATCATCAGAAGTTAGATTTCATACTTTCACCCCTTGAACCCTAGTAGTAGTGGAAACTCAGTTTTTTCAACACTAGACAAAATATTCATGGTTTTAGACACCCATTTCATATTTACTACACATATCTCAATGTCAAGTACAAGTCCTTTGGACCAAATCCCCAAAAACACCCCTTCTAGGTTGACCTAACTAGGCTGATTAGGCCTAATTTGCAAAGCAACATGCCCTCAAACTTATCACAGGACCTTGAAACCTTGGGGCAGCATTTCTTAGGTTCCCAAACCTCCAAAACCACAACTAGATTCCTCTGGTATGGACAAATTCATGCCAAACCTGAAAACCCTTGTTTTATGCACTATTGAAGAGGGTTTGTTGAATATGCTACTTCCACAACCTCCTAGACTTTAAAACCAACTTGAACAAAGGAAATTAACCCTGAACATGCCTAAAAGTTCAAAACATCATGACCTCCCATAGAGATTCTTCCAAACCCTAGGCCTAAGCCCTCATTCACATGCATTTTTGTTCACAAAACTCATTGTAGTAGTAGGTTTATTACTCCCATTTATTCTTAGCATTCAAATCATGCATCCTACACTTAAATCAAACATGATAGGGTCCCTTACATGAGTTACAGGTCAAGAAAAAACATGAAAACACATAAAATTGTTGCTAAAATTGAGATTTCAATGTATTTTCTTCTCAAAAACTCCAAATCAAACTTACATTATGTGTCTACATGCCATTTAAAGGCTTCTTCTTCACATCCCACCAAATAACTACCTTGCAACTAAATTTAAACCCTTAATGACCATTGAAGGCCAAGTTTACATCATTTACACATGATATAACAACAATGTTACTCATATTGTAAGTTTGCACCCCTAACACCTATAACTCACTAAAACCACACCAATGGCTTGAAATGAGCCTTATTACATCCACAAAGCACTAATCTTGCACACTTTACATGTAAATTCAAAAACTTTCCTTCCAAGGCTACAAAGATACTTTAGTGCAAGATCACCATTTTTCACTCAAAAACTCAA
>VDFB02270651.1:158779114-158860211 GCA_007258455.2 Sequoia sempervirens
ATTCTCTCTTAGCTATCCAACAATGTAATTTTTTTCTTGTTTTGATAGTGTTAAGAAAGCACCTCATCCATGGTATTTTGTTTTATGTCTCTCTTTTTTCAAAAAGTAGTGTTTGGTTTTTTCGTTATAAATTAACCATTCATCGAAATTTCAAATAAATTACATTTTTAGAAACTAGACTCCATTGTACAATTTTTTTTTTTAAAAAAATCAATTACCTTCAAAAAAATTTAGGGAGAGCACGGCCAAAATTCTACTTTTTAGGAAGTGCCCACTTAGAAAAGCAGTAAAAAATCAAATATTCATTAAAAAATTATCAGAAAAATCATTCATCAACTAGATACTGTTAGCTAACTTCTGACCGTAGTGATTTTAAAAATACTACAAAAAATTTCATCGTGCTAGGGTCGTACAAGAGTTGCTATGTTATGTTTTTCTGAAAAAAAACATCACCAATTTGTGTATGTCCCTCTTTTGAACCCCTTAATCTCAACCATTTAAAAAAAAAAATAGTAGTTTAGAAAGTAGACTCAGAGCACTTCGATCCTTGCTTTTGTTCCATCACAAAATTTGAGTGTAACTATCCTCAATTTCACGTCCTAGGTCAATATTTCTGATTTCAGAAAAAAAAAAAAAAGTGGCCACTTAAGCCCCCTTTTTGGGAACCATCTTGGTGCACTTACCCATATGTAAGCATAGATCACTACAGTACCAAGAGAATAAAATATATTTTAAAATAAAGAAATATATTTGATTAGATACGAAAGTATAGAGTGTTACATCACTAAGTGGATACTACAACATGTGTCAAGAAGAATTTGACTGGGAAACCAATGTTTGCAACTGAGAAACTCTTGGGATTCTAGCATGTTGTGCAAACATTTGTGTATCACCTTCATGTAATGAATTCTATAGAATTTGGCATGTGTTACTACAACACAAATAAAAGTGATTTGTTATCCAAAATCTAGGAGAACCTTGGAGTAAAAGAAATAGGACAAGGTATGTGTTGTTGCAAGTATTTGAAGTTTGTGTTTTCACTGATGTCAACAGATCTATGTTGTTGTTGCATTGATGTCAACCTTGGTGATGCTTTGATTTGTTGCATTATGTTGTCATTAGTAGTATCACCAGTGTCAACCTCTAGTGTTGCTTTGATAAGCATGTGTATGGTTGAGTTGATATGTTGCAATTGGTCTGGTTGTGATGAGGAAGTGTTTCTGGTAAGGAGAATATGTTTGTGGTACTTGGTTTCTAAGTGCTTTTGGGAAAATTTGAAGAAAAGAGAAAACAGGGTGTTGGAGAGGTGTTCAACGTAGCAAAGTAGTGTTATGCTTTTGCTCTGCATTTCTTCATGATTAATGTCATGCTTGTGTGGTTCGGATATGTTGATCAAAGGTGTTAAGAGATGTTATATCTAGAGTTTCAGGTTCTAGATCATTGTGCAGATAAAGTTGTGTTCACCAGTATGTGAACAATGTATTGCATAGCAATACATTGTTGTGCATTCTACGAGATGTTTCTAGACCTTGAGCGATGTGTTTGGTGTCGCTTGTTAGTGCAGGTTTGGCTGACATAGCATGCTAACACTAATTGTGGAGGATAATTGTTGACTGAGGAAGTGTTTAGAAGCCCGTTTGTGTAGATTTGGGTACCAATTAAGTAATGGTGTGGTTTGATTTCACTTTTTTATATTGTGGAAGTGTTTGGTGCCGACCTATTCAGTGTTACACGGTCGAGGTATAAGTTTCATTAAGGACAACCTTTAATTCAAATTGTTTTAGGGTGCAAAGGGTATAAATGCAAGGTGAATTGTTGTATGGATGAAGTGTGAAAGAGTGTGTGATGTGAAAGATGTGAAAGTGATCAAGTGTGTTGATCTAAGGGCAAGCTTCAACGCCTATGACTTCCTAATGTAGTGAGTAAAAGGTGTCTACATTTTAGACTATTTAATGTGTTGTTTGTGTTGCAGTGGAACTATATCTTTGGCATATGAGAGATGCATTTTTAGCAATTCAAATTGGCAGTGAAACATCCCTTCTTTCTTCTTTCTTCTAGACAGTGAGTCCTTTGGCAGTGAGCCATGGGTAGTGAGTCTTTCTATATCTTTCTGGGTAGTGATCCCTTTTCAGTGAGCCTTATTGTATTCGATGTTGCAATTCGTATTTTAGTGATTAATCCTCGCCGTGGTTTTTCCCTTCCTGGACTTTCCATGTAAATATAGTGTTCTTATGTGTTTAATGTGTTTGCATTACTACTTTACATGTTTACATTATGTTAATGCAAGTTAAGGGTTAATGGTGAATGAGGGTTTATACAACTAATTTACCCCCTCTCTCAGTTGCCTTGTGCATTCTAACACATGTACCACAAAAATTAGGCACTCCTCCAAGAGATAAAACAAAAAAATTCAAAAGACCTTTCCTCCAAGGTAGATGCACATGACCAAGTTCCAACATTATTTCTTTGGTTATTGTTTTTTGTGTAATCACTTTGGTTGAATAAAATAATATATTGTAGGGCACGCCTAAGAAATAACTTTGTTTGCAACAAAAATAGAAATTGTGGAAATGCTCTCCAAAGGATTATTTCAAAAAATAATCCACATATATGTTCCAGTAATTTATAAGAGACAAAAATAGAAAGGTTAATTCATGATTGTGAGATTCAAACAAAAGTTGTGGAAATGCTCTCCAAAGGATTATTTCAAAAAATAATGTGGTAAGGGAAATATATCATTGTAAAAAGGATGGAGCGAGTATTGACATGAATAAAATGACACAAAAAATTGAGTCGACATGATGAAGTTATGAATGCTTTGGTTCAATAGGTAGTTTACAAATTTTTAAATAGTTATTATAAATAGTAAGTTTATTAAAATTTATTTTAAATGGTGACAAAATATTTAAATTTACTATTAATTTTTATATTCTACATTTTGAAATTTCAGGCACCTAGAATGTTCAAAGATCAACCTCACCAGGGAAAGACCTTCAATAGGTTGAATAGTACTGAGATTGTATGGAGACTAAACATGTGTATGGTGATATGGCCCAAGGTAACGTACTAATTGGCAACGGCATACTGAGATTGGATACTAGATGGGTGCCTTGATGATATAATGGTTTTATTATTCTATAGTTGTTGTGTCTACATATGCTATGGTAAGAGATGTTGAAAATAATCTAAAATTTCCATTAATGTAAGGTGGTGTCTCTGCAAGTGTGGTAATAGTAAAACATTACTTGTAGATAAATAGTCAAGAATGGGAAATGAAGATAATATTAATGATAGGGACAAGTATTTAGCTACAATTAGACCACCATGGAGGTATTCAAATACTAAAAGACTCAAAGGAAATTGTGAGAAGCAAGAAATCTAAATTGAAGATGAGTATGGCATAGAATCTCATATCAATCATATAACATTTGAACATGAAATAGAGGTTGAACTTAGTTGCAATACAGTTGAATGTGGGATGGGTTGCTATAAAGATGACTTGTGAAAAGAAGGCTACAAAGATCTTGGTAGAGTTTTTGATGGACAACATGCATGCAGTGGTAATCACATGAATCTCTTGTATAAGCATTTTTTAAAATTAAAATACATCAAGGAGAATGACCTTTTGGTGTTTGAATAATATTTATGACTTCTTTATTTAAAATCCCTATGCTTTATAGAACCAAGATTTTAGTATGCACTAATTTATTTTGTTAATCTTGGGAATTATGTTTGAGGTGCCATACCAAAAACTTTGAGCTTATTAGGCTTGATCAAGTATGTAAGTTTATTATATATCTTGCAAAGCAAGGTAAAATATGCAAAAACGATGTTGGTTGTCGCAAATCAGAAAAAGAAAGAAAAGAGATATGTGAGTGAATAATGCAAAGTGCAAAGTAAAGATGTATGTTAAAATAGAAGAAACAAAGTGAATAATCAATTTGTGACTAGAATGTATGTTGCAGAAAATTCAAATGAAGATAGTCTAAATACAAGGTATGGTGAAGAAGCTATGATATAAAAAGACTTAGTTTATGGTGTTCTTGAAAATCAAGGGTTACATGTGTGTAGGTACTCAGTATGATGATTTTGTTGATATGCTTGGTGGTTATTTTGATAAGAACAATGCAGTTGATACTAAATTGTGCTTCCTTAAAAGAACTATTAAAGAGAGATATGCACACACATAATTTAAAGAACTTGAATATAGACTTATGCATGATGGGATTGCTTGTTTTGTTAACTATAATGACAATAAATCTAGTGAGATCTCTACTAGTTATGATTGCTATTGTAAAGAAAAGTTAGAGATACTATGGATTTGCAAAAAAAAGAGTTTTCCTCTATCTATGCTTCTAGGTGACATCTTTAGAATTGATCTGTAACAAAGCTTTTTCCTCTATATATCCCTCTATACAACATCTTTAAATTTTATGTGAACTCTCAATCTTTGTTGATCCACTCATGACCAATTCTTCACAAGGATCTTCTATGCAATACTACCAAAGCATATATTGTATGCTATGAAATCGATACAAAGTTATTTTTTTATTGTAGCAGCCACCAAAATTGCAAGAGTACTTTGATGGAGGAGTAATTCATTGATGTATAGTCACCATGGAGCTCTATCCAAGGGAAAGGTTGCACTTGTTCGTCAAGTGGTTATCTATTGGTTTTGTACTATCCCTAAAATATGATTTCATGATTATATCCTTGTGGATTTGATGGAGAGGTGGGATGTAGATGGTTTTATTTGGACATGAACTAGGAAAGTATATTTGTTGATATTACAATACAATGTTCCATAGACTATACTTACTAATTCATTTGGTTCTTAATAAGGAAAGTATGGGCCATATTTTAAGTTTACTATTTATAATTGTTTACAAAGTGCATATGGACCTTGTACTCTAAAATGATAATATACGCAATGTTTGATGCTCTACTCAACCAATTCCTGACAACTTTCTTCTACTCGCATCTCCTTAAGTTTGCACTGCTTGCTCTTCATCTTTCAATTTCTATCTGAGGAATTTGGGGTTCCTCAAATTTCTACATCTCTCTAATATAAATTTATAATTCCCTTGAACATACTATGTTGCTCAATACATTTGCTACATTCTTTATTGGAAATTTCAATTCTATCTTAATACAATTGAATAACCTTGTACATATTGAAGCCATTTTACATTTTTGGTATTGAAATTGCATTGGCCATTAGTATCACAATGCTTGATGGTAAGTATATAGAAGAAAATTGACATTTGTGAAAATTTTACATGGGCATAATGAAGAACCACATTTTATAAAATGATGTTGTAAGGTCACCCTTCTCTCACATGTTCATACCTTGCCTCAAAAGACTAGGTAGCATGGAAACATTTGTACAAAGTGTTGAACTTGTCTACATGAAGGATGAAATTAGGAAACATTTATAATTGAAGTTTTTAATTAATGCACATTTCATTTTATGATTACTAGTGATGATTTTTTATTTTCTATTTTTCCAATGTCTCTGGATTGTTGATAGGTTGTACATATTGATCTAGAACATGTTTGGATGATATTTTCTAATTGGTTGATTAAATTTGGTTATTTTACTCTCTATGAGATTCACATGAGTAGTTAAAGTGATGAGTTGATATTTAATGATAAATTAAGATACGTTACAAGCTGATGAATGATTCTAATACTATGCTTATAAATTATGTTCTTAGTGAATTTCAATATTGTCATATATGATTATGATGATCATTTGAATTATTTGATGAATATGATTCACTAGTCATGGTCCATATGCATATGTTGATTCATACTCTCATATTCTAGAAAATGGTTATTTGGAAAACATTTGAAATGTTTCTATGACGATCAATGTAATGATAGATAAGAAATGTGTAAATAATTTTATGTTAAATATGAATGTATTAGACTATTTAACTAGAAATGTATAGTTTATATATGCAAAATATGTTTATTATTATTGGTGCTTCGACTATAATAATTTTATATAATGAACTAATATCTATGTTTAAGTGTGTTAGTGAAGTGTCAATCAAAATCAAGGTCACACGGTACACCCAAATTTGTGTTCTACAGATCAAGCTAATCTTTGTTCATTTGGAGGAACTAATGGCATGTGTAGTACACACAATATTGTGAAGTGAATATATTTGTAATTTGAATTCCATGTGGTTTATGGTGTGAATTTATTTGGTTGTGAGAAAATATGTATAGATGTTTGGTCTTTTGAAAGTTGATTTTATGGTAATCCTTTTTTAGTGAGTTTAAAAAGGTTTTTAACTAGGTAAATGAAGTCTTTTTAATTAATTTAAGTATCTAAGTATTCAAAATTTTAGGTTGTTTTATTACGAACTTCTAAATGGGTTTTAGTGAATATTTTTATTAATTTTGGTTAATTTTTAAGTATCTAAGTATTTTTACTATGGGTGATAAGCTTTTTGAAGTGTGGGAAGTTCTCTTTCAATTAATTTTTAACCTCCTAAAACACCATTTAAAAAGTGACCAAATTTGGAGGTAGTTTGCAAGTGGTTGGACGAGGTGACATCATCTCATCCCTTCCTCAAAATTTGTTTTTGTGGCGGTTATAAAACAAGTTAAGATCTATCGTGGAGATGGCACTTGTCATAAGATGAAAAAATTCCCTCATATTTATGCATTTCTCTTGAAGATGGGAAACTCTTTTTTGGGGCTTCCTTTTTTGTAAACATTTTTTAAAGTTGAGACAAGGGAGAAGATAAGAAGCATATGAGGTGTGTAAACAACAAACTATAAGGAATAGAGAACCTTGGATGGACTACATGTTGCAAGATGGATTAGTTTTTAAAGGATCACAACTATGTATACCAAGGAGTTCTATGGGGGAAAAATTAATTAGAGAAAAGCATCATGGTAGTCTTGCCAATCATTTTGGCCTAGATAAGACTTTAACTCAGCTAAGTGCTCATTACTTTTGGCCTAAAATGCAATCAGATTTGAGAAATTTTGAAAAAAGGTATAAAGTGTGTCAATATGCCAAGGGTAAGAGTACAAAGCAAGTCTTTATCAGCCTTTACCCATCTGAAGCAAACCTTGGAACTCCATTAGTATGGATTTTGCTTTGGGTCTACCTAGAACCCAAAGAGGCCATCATTCAATTGTTGTAGTAGATAGGTTTTCTAAAATGGCTCATTTTATAACATGCAAAACAACAAGTGATGTCAAGTTCATATTGTTGATTTGTTCTTCAAGGAGGTGGTTAGATTACATGAAACTTTTGGAGGAATTTATGGTAGAATTTGGCTACTAATTTCAATTTCAGTTCAATATACCACCCTCAAAATGATGGAAAAACATAGGTGGTCAATAAGACTTTGGGTAATCTACTAAGATGGTTAACAAAAGACAATCACAAACAATGGGATCTCATATTGCCACAACCATAATTTGCTTATAATAATTCACCTAACAGGGGTACAAGTATAAGTCATTTTCAAATATTCTATGGTTCAATGTCCCACATGCATTTTTTAATTGAGGGATTTAGGAAAAATGAAGAAAAGAAGTGTTGAGGGAGAGAAATCTTCCATTGCTATACAAGAAGTACGTGGAAAAGTCAAGAAACAATTTGAGTCAAGTGTGAGTAAATACAAGAAACACGCATACCTTAAGATGAGAGAGGTTAATCTTCAAATAGGAGACATGGTATTAGCTCATTTGAAGAAGGAAAAGTTTCCAAAAGGTGATTATAGCAAACTAAAAATGGAGAAAATTGGCCCCTGTAAGATTTTAAGAAAGTTTTCTAACAATCCTTATGAAATAGAATTGCCAAGTGGTGTTGGAATCTCCTATATTCAATGTTGTGGACTTGTATCAAGAAAAAAAAGGTGATTATGAAGGTGACATAGCTGAGACCGAGGAAATATAAGTTAGGAAATGGGCAAACCAATTGCCAAAACCCAACAAGGAAGAACTAGAACTTATCTGGACAAGCAAGTTGTTAAATGAACAAAGGGTAGAGTACGACCAGTCCTTATTGAAGTGGAAAGGTCATTAAATAGAGGAAACTATTTGGATGATTGAATCATACATCAATAAGCATGGGAGTAACCTTGAAGACCTCATGAGTAGGAGCTCATGAGCCAACTTTATTTTTTCTCCTTGGGAGTTTGATGCAAGAGCATCATTTTATCTTGTGCTATATATTTGCATTAGAATATAGTGTTAGGTGTCTAATCACATTTTTTGAGGTTTTATCCAATTTTAGATAATTAAGTGGTCATAAATTACAAATTTTAGTGATTTTATTCAACTCCAAGTACCTAATTAAGGGTTTAAATGCTTAATTTGCAAACTTGGTTTTGCATGGGATGAGGTAGATAGATAGGGATGTTGTTGCACTATGAAACACATGGAAAAATAAATTTTATGTTGTTTTGGAAAGAAAAGGAATGAATTTCTTGTTTGCAAGTATACTGGTAGGATGTTACCAATGTTCTAGACCTCCATTTTTGCAAAATAACTAAATTTTGAAGTGATTTGTTTAATTTTCTTGGTGATGGTGTTGTTAAGGGTCTATACAAACCTAATTCATGTGGTTAGAGGTCTTTAAAGTGAATATTAAATCAAAAAAGTATTTTTTTTCACACGATGCCCTCTCAAAACCTTGCCTAGGGTTTTAAAAAAGAAATTTGAGTTTTCAGAGAAATACACCTACCCAATTGATAAAATTTGGTTTGTAGGTCTATGGAAACATAATTTAATAGTTAAAATAATTTGTGTATGATTTTGGCATGTGTGAGGGCATTAGTTCAAAAAAACATAGTTTTGACAACTTAGAGGGCTAATTAGAATAGTTAATATTTTGGAGGGCATTTGTTTCATTTTGAAAGATGTCATTGTAGGAAAAGTTGTATCTCCAATCTGAAAGTGTGTTTATATTCCCAATAACCTCTATAAAAATTGTTGTCCCATCACATTTGTCCAAAAATAGAACTACTAGGAAGAGACAATTTGTTAAACAAGTCACTAATCATTGTACTTTTGCTGCAAATTCCTTTCCCTATGGACCAGTCCTCCCTACTACTAAACACATAAACAATAATTTAAAAATTATTAGAGCCTCTACACCATTTTTTGACAATTTTTTTTTGTCATGAATACATATAGCTCCCTAGGAATCTCATTGCTTAAATAATCTATGGTCATATGCTAACAATATCATATAGATTTCCATCAATTACACTCACATAAAGGCTATGACTCATGATATTTATAACATCTAGCTTTCATGAACACCCACTAATCTTTAAAGAAATAAATTGAACCACTACAAACCAAGTTGGTATTATTCTACATGCAAATTTCTTTGACTATATGATTCCTTTTTGAAAGAGGTTTAGACTAGAATTTTCTCTACCAAATATCTTTAATATTACAACCATCTTAATTGCCTCTTATAAAGAAGTAGTTTTAAAAACTTTACCAAACCCTTTAAAGATTTAAATAGACCTTCCATACAAAGCGCAATAAGCCTCCTTCCACAAATATTAAGAACCATCACCAATAATTTTTAAAACTCTACTCTATAGCTTTCATTAAGTTGTACTATCTAAGCCAAACCAACTCATTATAATGCAACTTAGAGCCCAATAAGGAATATAGCAAATTAATTGAGTGCAAGAAACATAGTTTGTTTAAAGAAATGAAATGTTTGTATTGGAGAGATATAGATATTTGAGGAAACCAAAAGGCCCTAACTATTTAAAATTTTAAAACTCCTTCCTTAATTTAACATATAGCATCACTATTATTTTATAAATAAAAATTAATATAATTATTGTTATATACATAACTCTAATTATTTCCCTAAAATAAATTTATAAAAAGGAGATATATTTCATAAAATAAATAATCCCTGAATCAATTTACGCCAAAAATGAAACCCTAAAAGATAATCTAAAATTGTATCCCTTGTTACATATTTTATTCTCATTTTTTCGTATCAAGAAAGGGAACAAAAGAAGAGAGACGAAAAACTTCCAACCTATGGAAATGTAGTGAATCCTAATGATATTCTACCTCATACTTCTATGAGCTTTGTAACTACTTCACAAGGGCGAGAAGATTGATTTTTCCACAGTCTCCATCTAGGAGATTTAACCTTCCAAATCTAGATAAGGACCTAACAAGCCTCTTGTTGGCAAATTATTTAAGTTGAGTATACTATGGAGTCTATCAAGTACGACTAACTTAATAGATAAGATGATCCTCAAACGTCTAAGATTAATATAGATACAAAGAAGGTGACTATGAAGGTGACACAATTGAGAGCAAGCCAATATAAGTTAGGAAATGGAAAAACTAGAAGTTATTCTAGACAAGAAAATTGTTAAATGGACATGGGGTAAAGAGTGCTACCAATACTTAATGAAGTGGAAAGGTCATTCAATACAAGATGCTACTTGGATGACTAAATCAGACATCAACAAGCATGGGGATAACCTTGTAGACCTCATGAGCAGAAGTTTATGAGCCAAATTTATTTTTGCTCCTTGCAAGTATGATGCAAGAGAATCAGTTTACCTTATACTAGATTTTCATTAGAATGTAGTGTTAGGTGTTTAATCACATGTTAGGAGGATTTATTTAATTCTAAATAATTAAGTAGTCATAAATTTCAAATTTTAGTGATTTTTTCAACTCCAAGTACCTAATTAGGTGTTTGCATGCTTAATTTGTAAACTTGTTATAGATGTTATTTCACTTTGAAAAATATGGAAAAATCAGTTTTATGTTGTTTTGGAAAGAAAAGGAATATTTCTTTTTTGGCTAGTATGTTGGCGGGATGTTACCATTGTTCTACACCTCCATTTTTGCAAAATAAGTAAATTTTAAACTGATTTGTTTAATTTTCTTGCTCATGGAGTTGTTAAGGGTCTATGCATACCTAATTCATGTGGTTAGAGGTCTTGAATGTGAATAATACATGGTCATATGCTAATAATATCATATAGAATTCCATCAACTACACTCACATAAAGGATATGGCTCATGATATTTATAACATCTAGCTTTCATGAACACCCACTAATCTATAAACAAACAAATTGAACCACTACAAAACCAAGTTGACATTATTCTATATGCAAATTTATTTGACTATATGATCCCTTTTTGAAAAAGGTTTCGCTTAAGGAACAGGTTTAGACTAGAATTTTGTCTACCATATATCTCTAATGTCACAACCCTCTTAATCGACTCTTATAAAGAAGTTGGTTTTAAAAACTTCACCAAACCCTTTAGAGATGTAAATAGACCTTCCTTTAAAAAGCACAATAAGCCTCCTTCCATAAATATTAGGAACCATCACCAATTATTTTTAGAATTTTACTCCATAACTTTCATGAAGCTGTACAATCTAATCCAATCCAACTCATTATAATGCAACTTAGAGTCCAATAACGAATATAGAAAATTAATTGAGTGTAAGAAACATAGTTTGTTCAAGGAAACGACATATTTGTATTGGAGAGATGTGGAAATTTGAGCAAGCCAAAAGGCCCTGACTAGATACCAAAAGATGAAGAGCAAGGAGTGCAAACCTAGGGAGTGGTAGGTAGAAGATCTTTATGAAGAATTGATTGTTAATAGATCATCAAACATTCAATCTATACATCAGATATGAAGATGTTGCCAAAAAGGACGTATAGAGGTCAAAAGACGTTATTGTAGATCAACTCACATAAATATTTATAAAGATTATCATTATTCAAGTAAGGTTGGATGTATTCAAAGATAAAATATAGAGAGGTATTATCTATCTTTGATTCAATGATAGTGCACAATGAAGAATAAGAGGAATAGTTTTTTATAATTCTCTACATTAAAAAGATACAAACACAAGAATATTTGAACTCCTCACTACAATGGTTAGAAAAGTAGAATAGATTTTCTTAATTATTCTACTAATTTACATACTAAAAATCTAATCCAGGGCCTTATTGATCTTAAATTTTATTTTGACAATTAATATATTATTGTCTTTCATAGATTATAGTTTGTAACTTGTAAGGAGAATTATGAGTTGTCGTTATTGTACGTCATCACAAACATAACCAAGAAAAGTTGTTGGGTCTATTTTGTGTTTAACATGATCAATCTAGAAATAGTCGAGTACATCTAAACTATATATTTACTAATTATGCATATAATTTTTCTTTAACAACTCAAGACAAGTTCAACTATAGATTTCACAAAAAAATAGAATACGAGGGAAAAGAAAAGAAACTCATAAGGATGATGCAAAAATTGTCACAACAATTATTAATTGATATTTACCATTTATTGTTTGTGGTTGTTACTCAAATATAATTATAAATTTATTATTCCTCAATTACTATTATACAACTATTGGTTAATTAATATGACTAATTATAAATTTTCATTATTATGTTACTTTTATTTAAACAATGTTTATTATTTTGTAACCATCATTATTTGTTGTTATTTAATTATTATTTATTATTAAATAAACAAATGTAAATATTATTAATAATATCTTATAAATCTGAAAATAAATTAAAAATTAAAAAAATTAAAAAAAAAAACTATATTTTAGTGTTTAATTACTAGATATAAGACTTCACATGAAGCCACAATATCCCTTACGTGGCTGTATTATTTAAGAAGATCAGATTCAAATTTTCAAGTGGCTAATTTTCGAAGCCTTTCTTTCTGTGTGGCAAGTTCTTACCAAGCCAAAACAATCAAATTTTGATTTAACTTTACCTCCCACCGCTTCATGCTTTTTTTTTTCCACCGCCTTTCTTTTCACGGGTTGAAGAGTTAACCGCCATTAGTCTGGAGTCTTTAAAAGCAGATCAAAGGCAACAGAGGGGGGGCATGAAGGAGTAGGGTGAGAATGTTCTAAGAGGCAGAAGAAGCCAGCGAACCAGCTGAGGGGCAGTAATAAAGAGCTTCTGAGAATCTTCCAAGAAACTGTGTAAAAGAAGTTCAACCAAAATCAGATAAGTTTTACTGTACTCTCACATTTCTAACTTCGATGTTGTCTGGTGAATGTTTAACCTCTGTTACTGGCATCCTTAGATCATTGTTACTCCAATATTTGTGTACAAATTCACCATGAAGATTGTAGTTGTGCCTAACAAAAACCCCTATGTCCTTTATTCTATGGAAGACGTCTAGCTTCTATTCTAAACCTTCCACTTTTTAAATACATGTTTGGCATAGCAGTTTGCATCTGCAGCATATAACAAACCCTTATCTCCTTTAATGAATTGACGGACGATCAAAACATCACAAAAGCCTCATTTTAGAGCAATCAGAAAAGATGACAATAAATGGTTTAAAAATCAATGTTACACTGAAAATTTGCTTTCAAAAGGAAGTCCAGAAGCCTTCTCAATTAAATCCATTTTGTATATTCTTGTAATCATTACTTTCCATGATGAGCAATATTCTGAGGCATTCTGTTAGCAGTTTGCAGGCGTCACCTAGACCTCCACAGCGTGGTCTTTATAATAGCATAAAATGCGAAGAGAGTTCATGAAGAAGAATGAAATAGGTTTAGCATATGAAGATAGTCTTAACCCCACTATTTACTGTTTAGGAACATACCTTTGGCAACCGTTGCATTTACAACACAAAAAAAATATACTAATTAATGATGTTGCTGAAACTGTCACTCAAATAATCTCATTTAAACCATGGCAAGTGACTTAGAAATTCTGCACTAATTGTGCCATGCTGTCAATAGTATTGATGATAAAAAATGGACAGAATTTGCAGGGAAAACACTATATAATCCATTTCTAAACTTCCTTTTGGCGTAGGCAGAGAGGATTTGTATCACATCTATCAATTGCATTTTCATGGAAGTTCTAAAACTTTTCAACAGATTTATTTCCCTTTCTTTCCCATCCTATAGTCATAGCCGACCCTGAGATCACATCTTTGGTGGCAATAATAATCAATTCTCATCTCTTACCTATGTTTCCACAATTTTGCTTACATGGTTATCGGTTTAATTTCAGCTACAACATTTAACAAATTCCTGAGTACTCAGATTGACAAAGACATTAACTTATTGTAAAAGAAAAATTAGTAAAGATGAAGAAGACAAAAAAAATAAAATTTTAAAGCAACTTGAACCTAAAAGAAAAAGTTAATTCTAATAAAGACCTACTCGGGTCTTTACTTTACAAAAATAAAAGAAAGATCAGGATGTAACTAGTGTAGTAGATAAAATAATTATCAAAAACATTAAGGTAGATATGGAAGAGGTGGTGAAAGATGGTCCACGGGAATCATGTTTTTAGGTGTGGAGGTCATGCCCACAAAGCATTTAGATGGAATCAGTCACAAGTCACAAGGTATATGACAAAATATTTGAGATAGTCATAGTTGTAGCACATGAATGTTTCCTCTAATAATATAAATAAGTATAAATAACGGGTGGGCCATTATTTATAAAAAGAAATATGTTGATTCCATCTAAAAACTTCGACGAACCAATTCAAAGGAAAAGTTCATCAAGGACTATAGGCACTCATGTTAAATCATCTAAAACTTTACCAAAACTCTAATCAACTAATCACACACAAAACTAATGTCAAAGCCACAGTACTTAATTATATAATGTGGTGAAATGGGTTCACTTTTCTTCATCATAGATGTCAAACACATTATTTATCTCAAATTCATATTTTCTAGTTGATACTTGATTGGGTATACTCTACAAAACCTAGAGGTTACAACTCATTCATTTTACTTTGAATCTTTATGCAAGCAATTTCACATTCTCTTTGTGCTTCATTTCCAACACTACATTTTAAACCTAGCTATTGATCCTAAACACATCTTCTATAGTCGATACACTTGTAAATACCCTACTTTGTATAACTTCTAACTTCTACTTTGTTCTTTTCCATGATACTTCTTTCTCACATGGGTTTCCTCTCTAAATATAGAAAAACACAACCCTTCGAATTTCCTCTTTCACTTCCATAGTTGTCAACTAGTCCTATCTTTACCCATTCCTTTTGAAACCCAATAAATTATATAGGTCTCTAACCTCCTTGACTCATCCACTTCACTGTCACACACCACCATAGTGATATATTTATTCCTGGGGTTTTCAATAATTTCAAACTTTCCACACACCATGAAAGACCAAAGCCAAGGGATCACAAACTCCTAATCTCACCTACCATATTTTCAAACATAAAAACACCACCTAAGGGACTAAGGAAACTTCCTAATAGCATCAACCAATTTCCCCCTACCCCCCCACAACCCTCAAATTTATATATTACATAGAACATCCTATTTTTCTTTATAAAAATCAGGGATACCCTTTTTGATGGAATCCTCAAAGTCTTGTTTAAATTTTTTTCTTTCATTTCAAGATTTTATTCTCTGATATTTTTCAAGAAACTATAAATGTTGATTTCACAATTCTCAACTTGAAATACCTTTTCTACAATTCAAAAAAAAAAAAGATTTTCTATAAAAAGTATAAAAGTATGTACTTTAATAAGTTTAGGAGCTTGAATATCTCCACAACCCATTTTGTCTAAGAAGTCCAATTTCTAGAAGTTTTTTCTTTCCATCTCTCTTTGGGATCCAAAAATGTTAAACTCCAAAAGCTATAATTTCTTTGCACATGATCTTATTCCCTAGACCTGAAATTATAATTCAATCAATTTATAACTCACTCAAATTTGCTAATCCAAAGCATTTGAAATGAATACTCTAATCCAATGTCTAGTGCCTTAGAGGTAACTAGTGGATAGGATATTCGTTTACTATAATTTAATTCTCTATATCACATTTATATTCTTCTCAAATGAAAACCCAAAGTTTGGATATTTTTCCTACACTTAAATCAAGTGATGACACAAAGTTATCATACTATGACTGTGTCTACAAAATAAATACCCCATCATATTTTATCTCTATAACTCCATCAAATACAACACCTAACAATAATGATAATCTTGTCCGACTAAAGTAAAATTGCAATAATTATAACCCCATGAAATTTTTTAGCCAAAAGATGCCACCTACAAAATATTGCCTTAAACCAAAGATGCTAACAACATGACTAAATCTAATACAAGTTGAACTAAATTACCTAACGTGCCATGTATAACTCTAAACCTTGGCCACATAAAATATCCTAAGAAGTTATTTCTAAACAAAATATCTTATATTTGTAATGTCAAATAATTACTTTAATCTCAATTATTTTTAACCATTTTAGTTTTACATATATGAAAAAAAAAGAGTATTTTTTTGTGATCATAACTAATCAACTGAAAACTCAATATGTCTCATTAACACTAGATGATTTTCCAACTTCTAAAAAGTATTTGAAAGAGCCCATATTTCCTTATTAATTCAAAACATTCGAATAAATAAAAGCCTTACCTTAATTCTTTGTATATGTGATAACATTACATTTAAAGATCAATAGGATCAGACATTACAATACGTTATGATCTCAAAATGAATTGAATCCATCATAAACCAATCTTCATTGTAAGTGCTCTACTATGAATAAAAGCAAATCTATTCAATCAAATATAAACCATTATGTAGCCAAAATGTTTAGCGTCCTAAGTATCATAATATCTAAAGACTATCATCCTACCCTTGGTGATGTCATGATTTTAGCTTTAACATGCCTCTATCTTATGAGACTTATTTCAATATCCTATTAGCACATGAGAATGCCCTCTTTATTTTTATTTCTTTTTAGAGCTATGTATTACGTGCACTAGACTTGTTACATTTACCAAAAATTATGCTTATCAACTAATAACAAATGGATGAAACTAATAACTAAGATTATTACTTTATTTAAGGAAAATGATAATTAGAATAGAGAATCTTATAACTAGATGAATTGATAATGACTAAACTAGATTGATAAGTAAGATTATTTGAAATAGAAATAATTTAATGATACCAAATAATATTATTTCTCAAGGTATGGTTCAAGCAATCATTCAAACTCTGACAATAATTACAAGTTGTTCAGAATAGAAATGCCATTTAACACCAAATGTTTAACATACATAAAGAAGATTACATACTTACACTAAAGCGATCCTATCTAATCATAATACCCAAAATATTGTATAAATGTTAACGACAGAGTAAAACCTGAAACTTTAACTCTTTCCAACATCCTACCTCCTCGTATGCATATCTCAAAGCTTTGAATGTGGGTATTACAAGTTCAACTCATCACTAACCTGATGTGGGAACATATACTAGGCATAAGAACTGATTGGCATTGTCTTCAAGGAAAATCAATAATTGCATGATAATAAAACAATCTTCAAGCAATTTTCACGACATGGGTATTATAATAGATTCGTACCTGCGAGGCATAAGCATGGGTCACATAACGATGCTTAAATGATCAGAAAAGCCTGCCCTACCCTCTTTCCACACCGCGGTCTCTAAAAAAACTAGCAGATGAGTCGAAGGAAGCAAAAGAAAACCCTCTTCTTCTTTTCCATAGGCCTCTAAAATGGGCTCGATGAATTCATAAAATTGTACAACAGCAGCTCAGTGTCAGGCCTTTCAACACTTTGAAATTATCTCTGTTTACATAGTAGGCCTATTTTTGTTTTTGCATAGACATGAAAATTAACAAAAAAAATAGAGTGGATAAGAATTTACATAAGCTTTCAGCATTAACAGTGAACATACCACAAATCTGATTCCAGGGGAGTTGCAACCCATCATCACGTTGACCCAAAATCAGAGATGGATGTGTCGAAGATTAGTTGACTTAACTAAATTTAACCATAAATTTATACTCTAGACTTCCAAACTATCCACTATATTAAGCATGGGACCCTTACAAGATCTAGGTTATGTTGTGAAACAGTAAAAAAGCTTATCAAAATTACAATGTATTCGACTTTCATTTCACAAACAACAATATTGCCAAACATGATAAGGAAGGAAGACGCATATATTCCATAGGCATCCAAAGCAGTTTGGCCCCTTTTAAAGTTTTAATGCATGACTTATTAGCTGCACTAAACGCTTTTATAAAGGATTTAGTGCAATAAATTCTTTTAATGCATGTATTCGACTTTCATTTTACAAGATCTAGGTGGTGTTGTGAAACAGTAAAAGAGCTTATCAACATTTCAATGTATTCGACTTTCATTCCACAAACAGTGATACTGCCAAACATGATAAGGAAGGAAGACGCATATGTTCCATGGGCATCCGAAGTAGTTTGGCCCCTTTTAAAGTTTTAATGCATGAATTATTAGCTGCACTAAATGCTTTTATAAATGATTTAGTGCAATAAATGTTTTTAATACATGTATTCGACTTTCATTTTATAAGATATAGGTGATGTTGTGAAACAGTAAAAAATATTATCAACATTTCAATGTATTCGACTTTCATTCCACAAACAGCGATACTGCCAAACATGATAAGGAAGGAAGACACATATATTCCACAGGCATCCGAAGCAGTTTGGCTCCTTTTAAAGTTTTAATGCATGAATTATTAGCTGCACTAAATGCTTTTATAAAGGACTAAGGGCGAAGTTCGTATCAGGAATACTAGCCTTAACAAAATGTAGGCCAACTAGAGATACCCTTGGCAATTTGTCGTTGTCTGGCCAAACACGCAATAATGACCCTGATACTAAGGTCAAAACATTAAACATGCTAGGCTTCTAACACAAGACCTACTACCCCGTAAGGTGGGCTAGTTTTTTCAATTCAGTAAGAAACTCCCACAACTGTGAATTGCACATTTCCTTCTCTCTAATAAACGAATAAATGTTACACCACGATATAGATACCTTGATGCTTGCCTGTGCTCGTTGAGCCGCACAGACTATTCTTGTATATCAATTTTTCTCCACCCATTTAAAAGCAACACGACTCCAGTAATAATTCATTTACTAGGGACTAACTGGCAATGAAAAGCCTCATGTTAATCAACAATGAATCTGTTAATTGGCGGAAAAGGAAAAGCAAAACACCAATCCTTTTATCACTTACTTATCGTCAATCCCCAAGTTCTGCCTGGAAAGAAGAATACAAAGCATACCAAACATGTTGTAGCAGCACATTGTCGTCACTTGACATCGACCAGTGAGTTTCACTCTGTAATCATTGGTAATAGCAAAAACTAAAACTAAACTTTCAAGTCTACCCAAACAAAACTTTTTGTTGGGAATGAACAGACAGAACTAAAGATTTTTGCACCCTTTCAAGATTTGTTTTTTTTTCAAGCATCAGTGGATTTTACTATTGACGGCGTACATTATAGACTTTTTGTGAATGAGACCTATAAAAGCATGTCAACGTTATCTTGCATCCGTATCAATGCAAGAATCTTAGATGTTCATCGTTTTCAACTATTTTTCACGGTTTTTTTGCTCCTTTCCTGTCACTATTGGTTTTTGCTCCTCCAAACTCCTCCTCATTGGTATTGAACCTTTCACTTCTCCAATTTGGCGAGATGCATCCTGAAAATAAGGTTTCGGGAGGGTTTTAGAGTATGTTTATTAATTAAAATGAAAATTAGGGTAAGATTCTAATAATGAGCACATTTACGTTTTTCTATATCACATTCTTTAACAAAACTATTAAATACATGAATAAAATTATTATAATTAAATTATTATTAATTATTATATTTTTATAAAAATATAAAATATAATTTATTTATTATATATATTTTATATAATAGATTATGTCGATAGAAAATTATATGTATGTTAATATGTTAGAGAGTATATGTTTTTCCATGGATACGCTGCAAATTCTAGTTTTTTTAATATATATATAGGTTATATTATATATTATATTCTATAATAAAAAAATATTATAATTAACAATTAATATATTTTTATATAGAACAAATTAAATAAATATATAAAAATCTGATAGTTTAATTGATCTTTGAAGAGATTGGGAAAAAGAGAGAGAGATAGAGGGGGAGACAATTCTATATAGAGAGAGGTATATATACTAGCACTTGCACGTAAAGGAGGTTCAAGGATTATACCAATAGAAAACTACATGTATGTTAATATGTTAGAGAATATGTGTTTGTGTATGGATGCACTGCAAATTCTAGTTACGTGTGGCTAGATTAAACAATTAATAATAATTGCTAAATAATGGAATAAAAAAATTAGACAGATCTAGATTTTTTCTTTTAAGAAATCAAGTATTATCTGATTATGAAATATTTGCATACAAATTTAAAACATAAAGCAATGCAAATGAAAAAAGAAGTTGCCATCAAATTGACAAAAAATATTGCAAATGGAAATAAAATGCTCCCATCTAGTTGTCCAATCAATATTTATCTAGCTTTTATGTGATGAGTGAGATTTTGGAGCTTTTACCTGCTATTTTAGAGGATTTTACCATTAACCGATCTCCCTTATGGATGGTTTCTCAAGATATAATGAAATTCAAATTGTACCAAAACATTAACATAAAACTCTCTTTACTACACCTTAGGGAACATTTTATTATTGGGTCATGCCTTTCCCTTAAAGAATGTAGGAGCAACTTATATCAAAAATCATGACCATAATATTTTATGATATCTTCATCATGAAGTTAAAGATTAGGTTAATAACATTTTGGGAAAGGCTTAAACTAGAGCATACCACCCTATCATCTAGTGTCACATTTTTCAATGAATTAGAGGATACAAAGTTCACATGAATATGGGAAAGTTTGTCTTTGGCATCACCAAGGGAAAATTTTTGGGTTACATCATCTCTTGACAAGGGATTGAGGTTGATCTTGATAAAGATAAATATATAATAGATATGGCTTCACCATCAAATCTCACACAAATTTGTAGCATTCAAGCCAAATTGGAAGATATTAGATAGTTAATTGTTCAACTTGCAAATAAATGTCAAAATTCACTCGTTTGTTCAAAAACCTATAGACTTCATTGGGATGCTTCACTTGAGCATCATTTTAATAACATTAAACAACATCCTTCCAATCCACCAATGCTTATGTCACCTAAATTTGTTCAAATACTACTCGTTTATATTTTTCAATTGAACATGCCTTGGGGGCACTCTTTGCATAACATGATGAACACGGTAAGGAATGTGCCATATAATATCCTAGTCAAAATCTAGTCAACCATGAATATTATTACAAACCCATTGAAAGGGCTTGTCTAGACATGGTATTTTCTTCAAAAAAAAATAAACTCTACATGCTCTCAAATTCTACCAAGGTCATTGCAAAGATTGATCCTCTAAAATATATTGTCTCTAAAACAACATTAACAGGAGACACAAAAAATGGGTATTGCTCCTTAACAAAACATACATTAAATATGTAGATTAAAAACAATAGTTCACATCATTTCCAACCATTAGCAATAACACCTCTTGAGGATACATAGCCCCTACTCACAAAATTTATAGATGATTTTCTTCTCCGTATTAAACCACAAGAATGGAAATTACATTTTGATGGGTTTTTACACCAATCATTACTTGGGGGCAAGAATTTTCTCATGACACCTCAAGGGGATTATATCTCCCATTATTTTAGTTTAATTTTCCATGGACCAAAAGATACCAAATTACGAGGCCCTATTGGTAGTTGTAAGAATGGAATTGAAATAAAGGAAATAAAGAACAATTAAAATTACATAAACAAATCAAATCCTATTTACCAATTTCAATGTGAAACTTACTTCAAGATAGATGTAGCGACTTTCTTATTAACAGATGTGGATGCAATTCAATAGTGTGACTTTGTGTTGTTTTGATAATGAATTTTGATAGAGAAAAATTATATAAAGACTTAAAACATGAAAATGACGAGACAACAAGGTATTTTTAAATTTTAAAAATCAAATGAATGGATTAGGATAAGATCAAACACTTAGACTTTATTGAATTGATTGTAAAGTCAACTCAAGAAAGTGGAGAAGATAACTCATAATATAAAGGTTCCATTTCAAACTCCTAAGAGGATAATAAATAAATATTTAATGTATTAAATACACAAATGAGAATAAGTTTCTAATTCAAAAGAGTTTACTAGTGAGGTGGTAAATGAAAAAGTTGTTTATTTATTAAAACGAGTAATTAGCTCTCATCTAATTAAATAATAAAGAATTATTTAATTAAATGATTAAATGGACAATAAGAAAATAATAATCAATGATTAAATGGATAAATGTGACATGATAAAACATGAATGGAAAGTTAATATGATTTATGGATAATTAATGATAATTAGAGGAATTATTTTATTGGGCCTACATTTTCACCTCTTTGAAGTTACAATATTTGAAGTAACACTATTTCAAAGAAAATGAAACTATTTAAGAAGAAATAATTGAAGGATGGGGATGCCCTAGTTAGGTGGAAAAAGTAATGCCAAATTAGCTAGTGGGATGATTAATGCCCCTTCGAGAGGTTACCCATGTAAAAAATTCATGAGTGAGCTCTCAAAAGAAGAGATGTGAAGAAAAAGTCAAATGGAAGAAGGAAAAATTATGGAAGAAAATAGAAGAAACAAATAGAGAAAAACTAGTAAGATGGATGCAAGAAGCATGATTATGAATGAAATGATGATGATGGATTTATTATAATGATTAGTTTTATTGACTTTGATTTTAGAAACCTTTACTTGATATAGCAATGAATGTTATGCACCAAGGTATATAATACCAAGGTGACAATGTATCCAATGCATGGATTGACTAAAAAATAAATGGTCATCTACAAGCATATGCTATTAGACATGATGATATGAGACATCATGATGTTTTTTTATCAATATTATACAAGGACCATGAAAAATATAGATGAATAAAAAATAAACTCAAGAAATCAAGTGCACATACACAATGATACAAATACAAACATGATCTTGCCCCTAGTCAAGGTAAAGAAATATCAATTAAATGATTGATGATGATGATTACCTTGTTGAAGAGGGTAGGACACATCCCAATAACTATTGCTTTTCAACCCAATCAGGTTAGGTTGGAACAACGCTATTTTTTTACAAGGAAAAAAGGTACACAAGAGTTTTTGCTTAAGCTGATTATAAACATTTAGATAATGCCATGAAATGGATTTTCAGTTTCATCATGCAACTGTGTTTCAGAAAAGGAAAAGTATACAAGCTTTTGCATTAAGTAACTATTCAAATTCATTACAAGAGATATTTATAAATTTCCCATAGAAGCAGTGGAAGTAATTGATTTATATAATAAATGATAGAATGCATATGTGAAAGTAAATGCACATGTAAGGGTGTTGGCAAGAAGTTGAGTCCACTTTTTGGCCAAAAAGTGGAAGTGTTTTCCCTTATTTTCAGAATTTGTCACATTTGACCTTAAAATTTGAAGCACTTAGAGATGGAATCTTAAAAAAAGTCACCGATCTTAAAATGTAATACTCAGAGTCTAATTTCCAAATATGTAATTTATTTTAATACCCAGATGATATAAATTGATTTTCGATAGGTGTTTCTAAAAATCACTATTTAAAAGTCACTTTTTTTACTATACCATGCACATGTACATCCATATTTTGACCTAAATAATCATATTTTTCTAAATATTTCTAGGAAAATATTTGTAACTCACTTAAGCACGTTTTCCATATTTTTTGTAATTTTTTATTGAATTATTTTTTTTGTTAATTTTTTATTTGCCATATTTGGTGTTTTGAAAAATTGTTGTGTACGTCATGCATAAGATGACCTAAACTTATCATTGTTTGATTACTATTGTTTTCAAATTGAAAGAATTGTCTGAAGTACACTTTCATAAATATATATATATATATATTAATAAAAAGTTATTAAAATACTAAAAAAGCGTAATAATTCAAGTTTATGGACCTATTTCATCATAAATTAGTTGAAAAATAGAAAAAATAATCCAATTGGAAAAAAAAACATATTTAGAATCTACACAATCTCATCTAAAATGGGTTCTAATTTCATAAAATAATTCTAAAAAAAAGCCCGTCAACCTTATTGACATACTTAGTTTTTTCTCTCGATATTATTATGACCTTGTACTTGTAGGTCTACGGCTAAGGGTTGGGTTACATGCCTTTTCTAAGCCTAAATCCAAATTAGAAACATGAATTGTGATTTTCAAACCTTTTTTAATGAGCACCCACTTTAAAATGAGTACCTATTCTAAAAAATGAATGACTACCTATTTTAAAGCTGAAAAATGCCACTTCCACTAGAAGTGGACTCAACTTCTTGCACTTGCCCATACGAGAAAAGGGATCTGTCATTGCTTGAATGACGTATCTCATTGCTGATCAGCTATGTCTTTTGTTCCTTCGTTGGTGGCTTCGTGAATATCTGCAGGAGTTAGAAAAAGTTGTGTTAGAGCTCGGGATTCCAGGTCTCTTACATGTCAAAACCAGCAAACATATACCCTATCTCTTATAATACATCAAATCAAGCAATAAAGGAAAGCATTGTGATGATTCAAGAAAGAAAATAATCATCCAGTCATCATAAGAAGTTTTGGGCTTCTTAGTTTTTCTAACATTTTTTTGAATGTGCAGGTATAGGTCAAGAACCATTGCAAAATAGTTACATGATAACTTATGAGAAATACAGTATGTGGAGAAAAATTTGGCTCCCACAAAGGTTGAGCCTAGCATGCTCTAAGAAACAACAGTAGCAGTGTATGCAATGAAAGAAGTCTTCTCCATATATTTCAAGGCATAGTTCATTAGAGGATAGTCATGATAGTGGCAGTCATATCTCGAAAACCATGAATTAGGTTTTTGTGATTTTTGGATAGAAATTAGGAAACTATTAGATGAAAAAACCCATTAAATTTCATAAAAACCCAATTTATGGTTTGAGAGAAAACTTCACCAGTCTAAGGCAATGAAGATAAACAGTTTTATCATGCATCAATTCAAGGAAATAATAAGTCATTCATTAGCCTATGACATCACATGAAAGATGACTAAATAAGAAAATCATTGAGGACTATGATAACAAATCAGGTTGCAATACTTTGTCCATATGTTGGGTACAGACTAAGAAGAAAACAAGTGAAATGTGTGGTTGAATATCTAAGTTAAGAAAGCTTGCTCAAAAAACTTGGATAGTTGATTTTTTTTTTAAAAGCTAATGTAAACATCAGTACATGGAGAGCATTTTCTTGTGTCATAAACTCTACTTTTGTTACACTAGCAAGCAAGGGCAACACCAAAGGATGGTCTATGAGAAGGATAGAGTTGCAGATGATAGTGTGGAAGTTAAGATGATGGTGAATTATGTTATGACAGTGAAGGAGGAAAGAGTAGACCTATGGAGATTTGAAAGTGATTCTTAGCATGGAAGCAGATGCAAACAATGGAGTAAGCCCACAAATCAAGAACGCAACAACATCAAGTTGTTGAGTAATAAAATGCGATATTGGTAGAAGATTTGGTAAGCATGAAGAAAGAACGTATCATGGATGAGATATCATTGAACAAACTTCAGCTGCAAGTTTCCTCATTAACAGAGGAGATTGACCATCTCAGAGAATCCGAAAGAAATCTAGAAAAATAAATGAAGAATCTGCACCAGTATTTAGTTAGTTCTCATGATGGACACTTGCTATTGCAAGATGAACACAAAAGAATTCTACAATTCTGTAATGCAATCAATATCAAATTGATAAATTACAAGGCATATTTTATGTTGTTAAACAAGAAAATATGATGCTTATTCTTGAAGCTCTCATAGAAATGAATCTTCTAGCTATACTCAAGAGTAACAGTCTTGAAAGGGATGAGCATGCACAATAATTTTTTGAAAGGTTAGACAAGTTGCACAAAGGAAAAAAAATAGAGCTGGAAAGAAATATGCAAATAGGTGCTGAAAATTGTAGATGCTAGAAGATGAGGTACAAAAACTTTAGGAGGTGATAGATATTCCTTGGGGAGAAGATACATGCAGATATATTACATAAAGAATTTACGCTAACAACAAAGAGCTTTCCATACACAAAGATAGAGAAATCACCAAAGGATTAGCACATTTTCATCATTCTTTTTGTCACAAAATGAGTATGCATTCATTTCTTTCACACAAAATAAAATATCAGAATGATAGAATGACTTACCAACATCCATTTCAGTTCAATCTTTGCAAGAAGATCCTAGACACATTGAGAACACTCAAACCCTAGCTATCCTTGGTAGCGCAGCATGGTGAAAAATAAGATAAAAGAATGAAAATGAGCCCGAAGATAGAGAAGTAGGGTTTATTTTATTTCTTTTAGGTTTTCATACAAACCCTAAATTTTTAGCCACCCAAGTGATTTTTATCACTTTGTTTATACAAAAACTTGCATGGTGATTAATACCTTAGCCTTGCTTAGGTTTTTTATGCCAAATACCTAAAGAAAATGTGTAATCCACGGGAGTCATAAGAGTTTATGTTTTTTCCCTTATATATTTGAATGAGATTAAAACAAAAATAAATGTATAAACAAATATTAAAAGCAATGTTTAGAAATTTCCTCAATATTTGTCATAAAAAGGAATAGATTGTTATGTAACAAATATTAAAGTAAGCCATAAAGTTTACTTTTAATATTTATTCAAACACTTCATCCTTGTCCTAAAATCATGCAAAGCAAAAGAGAGTTCTTTTTTGACTTCAAGTCAATTTGACCCTATTTTTGAGTTGTCATTGATTCAAGCCATCATTTGAGGAGGATTTTGAGGCACAAAGCTCAGTTTGCATCAGCTTTGGAGTCCTGCATGGGTTGACTATGATTGAAGGTGAGTTTGGCCCACCTAAACATTAAGTTTGCTCCACTTTTGAAGACCCCTTTTCATGGTTTTCAAGTTTGCACAACAAAGGAAAGATCTTTCACATGCATAAATTAAGGGAGATGACTGAAGCATCTATTCTAGTCAACTGAAGATCCTTTTAGGCCTCCTTTCAACATATATTGAAAAATCTTCTCATTGTTGAGGTTGGTTCTTGATTCTCCTTCTCATTCTGAGTTGAGAGATATTATTGTAACACAAATTATTTTCATGTAGCAGCAACTTTTCTTTGAGATCAATAAAGAAAATAGTTACAAATCCCTTTTTGGAGCTTTCTTATTACCTTGTGGATGTATGTTCTTACAGATTTCACTATGATTCATGTGAGTCCTTTGTCTTCTTTTTCATCTAAGCAAAGAAATTTGAATGTTTGTCTTATTAAATCAGGTCATATGTTGTGTTAAGTCAATTTTAGGTGAAGCTTGATGTATAAACACAAATTACCTTCCAATAGAGTTGAAAATTGAAGCCTTCATATGAAATACTTACATGTTTTAGGAAAAATCTGAATTGTGAATCTCATAACCAATTTTTTTTTCGATTCAAAGTTATAAGTAAAAGATGCATTAGTTTTCATTCCAGACCATTGGTGTATCACCTACTAGGAATAGATTTTCATTTCAGAGCATCTTTCTATCCCTTTTCCAACCAAAACAATTAGTTTCTAGGAAAATCAGAAGGGGAACCAACCCATAATCTGGAGGTTCATTCTCTTTATAGGTCACCCACAACCTGAATTTGATCCCATTTTGCACAGGATTGTTGAGTTTCAAACTTAGCACTCAAGGGTGCAATCCTATGTGTTAACAATTTTTCGCATGCTCGGTGGGACACTGAACTGTTCCAGTTCCACAAGAAGTGTCATTTTCACTGTGTGTTGGTATGAAAAGTGATAAGTTCAAATTTTAAGGTGAAGAAAATTCATACTTGGTGACTCTGTTAGTTGGTTTTGAGAAGATCTAGTACATTTTGCATATGAGAAGCATTCAAACAAGGAGAAATTTTGTCCCTTTCGAATATTTATAGTTGTCATTATCGAAAAGAAAAGGAAGGGAAACAAAAAGAACACTTGATCCACCTCCAAGGACTCAATCTACCCCTCTTGGATTTAGATTAGAATCATTAGTTTCACTGCCTAAGAGAAGACAGAGACCAATAAGAAGGAAAATAAGTACACTCTACTTCTCCTAGCTATAGATTGTCAATTTTAGCTTCAAACAGCCTAATAAGAGTAGTTACAATTCATGTTCCAATGGTACATGTACAAATTTAATAGTACTAGTAGTACTGATGGCTAGACAACATTCATTTGTGCCTTTTAATGGAGGCAACCGACTGAATTTGGCTTAACATGATGCCATCCTAGTAGCTGCACTAAAAAATTACTTATTTTTAAGGGTGAAGAGCATACTACACCCATAGAGCACATCAGAGATGTGGTTGGACTACGTGGGGTCCATCACATTACCGAAGAGAATGTTGCAATCAGACTCCTAGTTGCTTCATTGAAGGGTAAGGCTCTTCAATGATTCAAGGGTCTAGCTGTGAACTCACTTGCATCATGGGATGATTTAGGTGATAAATTGAATAGGTAGTTTCAAGATAAATTTGACCATTTATCTTTGGTTGAACAATTAACCACCATTAAAAGAGCTCCACAAGAGCAGATGTCATATTTCAACCTTCGTTTCAAGAGGACCTAGAATATACTTCCAGTCTCTGTGAGGCCTACAGCTGATCATGCCTTTCTGTATTATCTTGAGGCCCTAAATAGTGACATTTTTGTAATCATCCAATCAATGGGTGGTGTGTACTTACCTACAACACTTGATATTGCTATTAGAGCTAAGAACAATATTATTTAGGCTGGAAAAATTGCACCTTGCACCTAGGCCTCCAATGCCTATATTTCCTGAAATCTAGCCTTTGATTCCTATTCAAATGCATTCTATTGCTGCATTACCAGTTGTTCCAACCTCATATTATCAATCAACTGCTCAAAATATTGTTATTCCAGTTTAATCACAAGAGTTGGAAGAGATCAAAGGTTTATTGCAAACTTTTGGAAACAAATTTGTCAACTTGGAAAAGCAACAAGGTCAGGGTTCTAGAACAAATTAGAGCTTATACCAGCCTAATAGACCTTCCTATCAAGTTGATTCCCAAGGATAGAGAAGGCCTTATAATCCTAGACCTTTTCAGCTATATAATCCCAATATTCCTAATACTTCAAAAGAAATAACTCTAGTCCAGAATAACTTAGTGCAAGAAACAAATTGGTGTTTCCCATGCAATCAACCATACAATCAGACTACCTACCTTAATGGGATGGCGAATCAAGCTTTGATGATGCAAAATAGTGTTGATGTCCAACAAGGTTTTGAGCAGCAAAATATTGGACAAGTTTCCAGTCCGAATCAAGGTCAAAATGATGTCACTTTATTGAACTGGCAATGTGATGAGCTATGTGGGGTGAATTATTCCCAAGGACAGGTTTAGAATTAGCCTTACAACTCTGTAGCAACTAACACAAGATCAAAGAAGAGAGCTATGGAGGTAGGACAGTAACTTGTTATTACTTCAAATCAAGTATCTACAAGCTAGCAAGGTAATGTACAACAAGTTCCTACTCAACCTACCCAGATTTTTCCTAGGAAACAGCCTATTGCGAACAAAGAGTAGCCTAAGACTCAAATCCCATATGTGCAAACTCAACCTAAAGGTGTTGCTGCTTCTAAAGTACAACAAAGACCTAATTCAATTCCATTCAATATTTTGGAGCATATGAAAAAGTATATCATAAGTGTTTTGATGTGGGATTCCTTGGCTCTTCCAGGACAAAAGGATTTATTACAAAATGCATTGACTAACTTGTCTTTGTCTCATGAGCCAACAGTAAACCAGCAAAAGGTAAATGTTCTAAACGATCAACTAAAGGTGGAATCATCAACTGTACCTAAATCAAAGGTTGAACAACAAACTCAAGAGGTTAAACCACCTCCTTTTTACGTAACTTTGATTGACGTAGGTGAGCATCTTTTGCATAATTGTATGATTGATTCTAGTGCTAGCAACTTAGTAATGCCTAAGAAAATTGTTGATCCTAATTTTTCTATTCCACAAGATATCTATGTGATAGGTTTGCCACCCTATTTTTCTTTATGTATTTCCAAAGATTTTGCTGCCAAATTAGTAGGCTACCTTTCATATGATTGGTCTCATCTCTTCTTTGGGATAAGCTATGGCACTAAGGTTACCATTACATCTGAGTTATTGGCTAAAGACCACATAGAACCTTTTGTTCCTAGTGCTACTAAAGAAAATATTGCTTATTATGAACAAGATAAAGTAGATCAACAATATGACCAAGAGCCTAACACTTTGGTTGAAGGAATTCTAGATCTTGTTTTAGATCAATGGGAAGCTAAGAATCATGAGAAGACCCATTTAGGCATATGGAACAAACAAATATGGGTATGTACATGATTCAGGAGCATGGATTTTTTGTACCAAACTTGGTTAAAGATGAAAAAGAGCCTAAAATATAGCAATTTAGTGAAGTATGGAGTCTATATTTTGATGGTTCAAAAACCAAAGGGAGAGCTAGTGGTGGTGTTGTGCTAATTTCTCCAATTGGTGAGAAATACTATTCTACATTTTGATTTACTTTTAGTTGTACTAATAATACAACAGAGTATGAGGCCCTTGTGCATGGTCTTGAATGGGCTAGAAAGAAGAAAATTAGTTGTCTAAAAGTCTTTGGTGATAGTGAACTAGTTGTAAATCAGGTACAAGAGATATCAATGTCACCAAGAATGATCTGTTAAAGCTTTATAAGCATAGAGTCTAGGATTTAATTGAAAATTTTGATGCTTTCAACTTGCTGTCCATTCCTAGAATTCAGAATAAATAAGCAGATAAGTTGGTTGCAATAGGGGCATAATTTGATATTCCAACTAATGTAAAGGATGTAAATGTGAGACAATATGTCAAGGTTGTTGTTAGGCCTTTTTTTCCAGACAATAACACCCATTGGTAGGTTTTTGAGAGCAGTGAATATATTGTTAATTTCTTGATAGAGGAGGTTGAGTTTTCAACTTCCAATGAGCATAAATTGGCAAAACAGTATGAAGATCATATTCTTCAACTGAAATAAAACAAGTTACCAAATGGATCAGTAACACTTGAGTCCATTTTCAACTCTAATGATCAGGTGAGAAAGGAAAAGGAAGATTTTTTTATCAAACAAGAACATTATGAACCTATTGAAATCTTCAAGGATAAGCTCCTAAAACTTGGCAAGGTATGTACTATTGAAGAGAGACATGCATTCATTTTACTTTGTCAAGAGTTTGCTGATGTGTTTGCTTGGGAGTATCATGACTTAAAGGGATTCAATCCAAAGTTGGCATAGCACACCATAGAGCTTGAAACAAATGCAAAGCCGGTAAGACAAAGGTAGAGGCCTTTGAATCCTAAACTTGAGCATCTCGTGAAAGTGAGTTGAGTAAGTTAATTGAGAGTCAAATTATTCTCCCAATTAAGCATACCTCATGGGTGTCCAATTTTGTTCCTGCAAGGAAGAAGAACGGTGAACTTAGGTTCTGTGTTGATTTTAGAGATCTCAATAGGGATTCTCTAAAGGACCATTACCCACTGCCCTCTATGGAGCATATTTTACAAGTTGTTGCCGGTTCTGACAAATTCTCTTTGTTAGATGGTGCAATATTCCCTTCCTAGCCAATGGCTCATGGAACAGGCTTAGCCTATCACTACGGTTCCCGTAGGCTAACAGGACGATTAGGGAATCTCTTGAGGGGTCATTTGGATATCCAGGCCAAGAGTTATGGATTTATTAAGTCGCATCATTTAATAATATTCTATTATTAAGTGATTTCGTGATTAAATATTATAAAATGAAAGTGACTTTATTAAAAGAATAATTTAAGTTACTTTATGAAATATTTAAATGAAAAGTCACTTTATGTTATATTTAAGTGAAAAAGTCACTTTATATTATATTTAAGTGAAAATAGTCACTTGGGAAAATGTTTTAATATTCAATTAAATATTAGCTTGTGAAAAGTGGTGGGCTTTTCAAGAGAAGATATTTTGTTTGACTTTGACAAAAGGTGAAAACCCTAAAAGTGGTGTCCAAACTCCATAAGGTTACGTTTTGAGTTCTTCGTTACATGTCTTGGAAATTATATCATTTTTATGAGCAACAACTGTTGGTTTGGTTATTTCAGGCTGATTGAGGATGGATACCCTCAATTAGATTAGGTGCTACAGGTGTGAGAGATCATCCAAGGCTCCTTCTAGGTTCATTTCATTCATGGATCAAGTTTGTGCTTCATCTTGAAGATTTCATTGAAGAATAAAGTCAAAATTCATCTGTTACAGGTTGCATATCAAAATAAAGAAAATCATAATTAAGCTTGTATTTTCTTTCATGTTCAAAAATAAGCACATGGGATCTTGAAATTTAGACAAAGATCATATGTGAGGGTTTGGATTGTGTTCATTTGACTCCCATTGATGCTGAGAAGATGGGAAATTAGTTACAAGGAAGTTTCAAATCATTCATTACAAATCTGAGATATATTTCATTCACACATGAGGGTTTTAGCAAGGTCATACCATCTTGGAGTGTGTGCCATATCAAATAAATAAATGGTGGTCATTTTAGCATCTACTTGAGTCCTATCTTGCGCATCTAGGGCAAAGAAGCTATTTGAGAATATACCCACATCAACATTTCATCTCCTTCAAGCTAGGTGTGTATTTTATCAGTTCTATAGGTGGCTGGTCTAGAAATCAAAACTTTATGACAGTCAAAACCAACAAATGGGTATAATGTAATTTCAATTGAAATCGATAAAAATCATCTGGGTTCCTGTTAGTTTTATGTATTTCCTTTTCGTTTTGGTTTTTCTTTCATTATTTCAATTATCAGCATCAAATTGCAAAAACACAAAGATTCATAAAACAAACAAAACATAAGGTCAGATTTAAACATCGTAAAGGGTTGCTTCAGTGGTACTAGAGTGCTTAATATCCTGCCATCTTGTGAGGTTATTTCATGAGTGATAAAGAACAAACTTATCACAGGGGTTCACGACTGTGGCATCTTCCATAGGTGCTAGAGGGAGAAACCATATCGGAGGTTTTAGGCATTCATCATTCATTAGAAATAGCAAGAAATTTATCAAGTGACAGTGAAAGTATTGTAGGGACCATGGGAGACAGAGAAAAATCACATTCGAGTTCCATTAGCCCAGATGCTAGGAGAGAGCATAAGTTTGACACTATGATGGACATGTTGGCCTATTTTTTGCAGAAGATGAACTAGGTCCCTAATCTTGGTCACATAGGACAACATGACAACTCTAGTAGTTCTACTACTTAGCCTAAAGAGAGGCCAAGGATTTCTATCAATATCATAGCTAGGCCTTTGCAACCTACCTTTACACATAGGGTTGAGACCCCTGTTCAGCAGGACTGACCTCTGAAGCAGCCAACCAAAATGGTCGATGAGATTAGGACCAGCCATACTGAGTACACTTCATTTCCTATTGACATTAGGAATATGTTGAAATTTGACCAATTCCTAGACTACATGAGACAGAGGGAAATAGCAGTTGGTAGACTTGAGACTAGAGCACCACAAGGCACTAGAGATCTCCATCATGTAGTAAGTAAGATTAATTTGGAACATTTTGATGGAGGGCATCATTGTACTACACATGGTTGGGTTTAAAGGTTGGAAAACTTCCTTTCTTTGAGGCCCATCCCTAAATAAGAGTCAATCAGGTTCACCACACTTCACCTGGATGGCGTAGCTCATGAGTGGTGGTACCATGGTTTGATTACATTGGGTCACAAGTTAATTGTTTCTTATGATGAGTTTACTAACAAACTCATTGAGCGATTTGACATAAGAGATCCTGAGGTTTTTTTTTTAGAACTTGCATAGCTTAAGCAAGTTGGGACATTAGAGGCCTTTATTTCAAAGTTTCAAAGGATATTTGTGATGGTCATGGAAATATCAGAGAGGAGGTTGGTAGTGCTTTTCAATGAGAGTCTCTTAGAACCCTTACATGGTTGGATCAAAGACTTTGATCCACCTTCCTTACAAGATGCTATGAAGAAGGTGAGAGATATGGAGCTTGCTGCCCCAAAAGTAAAATTTCCACAAAAGTCATTCTCTTCATCAAAGGATAAAGCACCAACTACCTTTTCAGACCAGCAAAGGAAACCTTTCCAAAGAATTAGTGATGAGACCCTTCAAGATTTGAGAAGGAAAAAACTATGCTTCACTTGCAAAGGACCGTATGAAAGGGTACATGTAATTCCTCTTAAGCCCAAAATGAATTGGTTGGAGTACTACTATGCGGAAAAATTAGATTCTGAAATTTTAGAACAGCAGGTTGATGAGGAAGGGAAGGAGGAAGATAATACCTCCGAAGTGTCAAAAAAGGGAAGGGACAAAGTTCTACCTACAACACAACTCTCGAGCATTCAGAGTGAAGGATCCTTTAGGATTAGATGATTCTTAGGTGGGAAACATGTGATTACCTTTCTTGACACCTGAGCTACTCATAATTTCATAGATGAGGGCTTGGTAGCAAAGCGTGGGCTTAAGACAGAGGAGTTTGATGGGTTCAAAGTGTGAGTAGCTGATGGGTTTACACTTAGTTGTAGTTGAATGATTCCAAACCTCACATTGTAGCTAAATGATTGAGTTCCAAGCAGATTTTTATGTGGTTGGCATGGGAGAGTTGGATGTGGTTCTGGGCATGAAGTGGCTTCATGCTATTGGGAGTTTACCCTCAACTTGTGGGTGATGGAGATGAAATTTGAAGTCAATGGCAAGAGACATGTTTTGAGGGGAAAGTTAGATGGGAGCCTTTGAGTTATCTTACTCTAGAGAATGGAAAGATTGATTAGGCATGATCAAGTGGAGTGGGAAACTAAGTGTTATACTTTTCCATCACAACGTGAGTTGCTGAACCATGAATATGTTCCCAACATACAGGCATTGCGGGACAAACACAGTAAGGTGTTTGAGGATTTACCGTATTGAAGACCACCTGACAGAGGGTTTGAGCATATTATAGAGCTTGAAGATGACACTAAGCCAGTCATCATTATGCCCTACAAGCATCCCAAGAGGATGAAGGATGAGATGGAGAAGACGATAAAGGAACTTTTGGATATGGGTCACATCAAACTGAGTAAAATTCCCTTTGCATCTTTTGTTGTCCTAGTGAAGAAGAAAGATGGCATTTTACAGATGTGTATTGACTATAGAGACCTGAATAAAAAGACTATTAAGAACAAGTACCCCATTTTGCGCATCGATGAGTTGATAGATGAATTGCACAGATCATGTTTCTTCTCCAAGATTGATCTTTGATTAGGTTATCATTAGATCTGGGCTAGAGAAGGGGATGTGGAGAAGATGGTATTTCGATGTCACTACAGTCACTATGAGTTCTTGCTTATGCCTTTCGGCCTAACAAATGCACCAGCTACCTTTCAGTCTTGTATGAACTATATCTTCAAAGACTAGTTGAGGAAGACAGTCCTCATCTTTTTCAATGACATATTCATCTTCAGCGAGACTTGGGAGGATCATTTGGCACATTTGGATTCAATGTTGGGCGTATTGGAGAGTGAGTCTTTATTTTCCATGGAATCAAAATGTGACTTTGGTATGAGGGAATTACTGTGCTTGGGGCGTATCATCAATGTCGAGGGGGTTAAGATGGATCCTGAGAAGGTGAAGTCTATAGTAAACTGGCCTCCACCCACAAATCTTGCTCAGTTGAACAAATTCTTTGGGTTATGTGGTTTCTACTGCTACTTCGTCAAGGGATTTTTACAATAGGTCACCCCACTTATAGACTTGACAAAGAAGGGGTCTTTTGATTGGAACCCAGGAGCGCATTAGTGCTTTGGTAAGTTCAAACGGTTGATGAGTTCATGTCTGATTCTCATTACTCCAAATTTTACATGGTCATTTAAACTGCAGTGTGATGCCTCAAGAGAGAGAATTGGTGTTGTCTTGATGCAAGAAAAGTACCCCATTACTTTTAAGAGCAGGAAAATTTGGGTTCCTAAGCGAGGTTATAACATTTACGACAAGGAGATGTTAGCCATCATTCATGTGTTGGCTGAATTTAGGTAGTACTTGGTGGGAAATTTTTTTTGGTGAAGATAGATCATAATAGTCTGAAACATTTCCTAAGTCAACGTGACCTAATGATCAGCAACAAAAATGGATCAACAAGCTACATGCTTATGATTTTGACATAGAATATGTCAAAGGTACGAGAAATATAGTTGTTGATGTCCTTTCGAGGAGACCCTACTTATGTTCTTTAGGTGAAGTAATAGAGGATTGGAGGAATCTTATTGCATCTGAGTATGTGAAGGATAAGTGGGCTTCTAATTTCATCGATGGTACAGTGGCAAATAATAGATACACCCTTGTGAATGACCTCACCATTTACAAAGGGAGGATTTTCCTTACACCTGGATCCTCTATGAAAAAGAGGATTTTGAGAGCTCTTCGTGATGCCCCTATGGCAGGCCAGTCGAGTTACTTTAAAACATATAGGAAAGTTAGGGAGTGGTTCACTTGGAAGGGGCTCAAGTCAGAGGTTCTCAAGTACATTAGAGAGTATCCCACTTATCAATAGAACAAGCGGGAGCACACTTTTTTGGCAAGACTACTACAGCCTGTACCCATTCCTAGTCGAAAGTGGGAATGCATATCCATGGATTTCATCATAGGTTTATCCTAAACCCAGGGCACGGATTACATTTACGTTGTGGTTGATAGGCTCATGAAGTTTGCACATTTTTTCCTAATTTTAGCTACTTTCGCAGTAGAGTAGGTTGTTGATTTGTTTTTCAGAGAGATATTTTGATTACACTAGTTGCCTCAAAGTATACTGAGTGATCGGGACAACAAATTTATGAGTCATTTCTGGCAAGAGCTTTTCAAGCTTAGTGGCATGGAACTCACTCCCAACACGAGCTACCATTGACAAATAGATGGACAAACTGACATAGTTAATAAATGGGTGGAGGGATACTTGAGGAACTACATTGTTGGGCAGCAGAAGGCATGGGTCATGTGGTTGCATTTATGCGAGTATTGTTATATTACTACGCACCACGTGTCTATACAAATATCACCATTCGTGGCACTCTATAGGTATGATGCTTCCAATTTTTTGGATTTTCCATTTGGAGATGGTAGAGTGTCGAGTGCAAAGAATTTTCTATAGGACAATCAGGACATCATGAGTTCTCTAAGAGAGAACATACAGAAGGCTCAGAATCAACAGAAGCAATATGCAGATCAGCACAGAGTGGAGCGTTCCTTTGAGGTGGGGGATATGGTGTATCTTATGTTGCATCCATATAGACAATCTTCCTTGAGGAAGAGTGGTTTAGAGAAGCTCAAGCCATGGTACTATGGCCCATTCTGAGTTTCTAGAAGGATTGGAAAAGTTGCCTATGAGCTAGAGTTACTGGTAGAGAGTAGGGTTCACAACATGTTTCATGTATCTCACCTCAAAAAGGCATTGGGACATAATGTGACACCTTCTACAGCGTTACCACCCCTAGATGAGGAGGGGAAATTTATTTTGATCCCTGAGGCTATCATTGATACTAGAGAGTGTCATTTGAGGTGTCGAGTAATTAGGGAATATTTGGTTAAGTGGAAGGACTTTCCAATTGAGGATGAAACATGGGAGAACGAGCAGATATTGTAGCATCCTATTATGAGATTGCTTGAGGACAAGCAATTTTGGGAAGGGAAGATTGTAACGTCCCCTTCCTAGCCAATGGCTTGAGGAACAGGGTTAGCCTATCACTATGGTTCTCGTAGGCTAACGAGATGATTAGGGAATCTCTTGAGGGGTCATTTGGATATCTAGGCCAGGAGTTATGGATTTATTGAGCTGCATCATTTAATAATATTTTATTATTAAGTGATTTCATGATTAAATGTTATAAAGTGAAAGAGACTTTATTAAAAGAATATTTTAAGTCACTTTATAAAATATTTAAGTGAAGTTGCTTTATATTATATTTAAGTGAAAATAGTCACTTGGGCAAATGTTTTAATATTAAATTATACCAGCTTGTGAAAAGTGGTGGGATTTTCAAGAGAAGATATTTTGTTTGACTTTGTGAAAAGGTGAAAACCCTAAAAGTGGCATCCAAACTCCATAAGGTTAGGTTTTGACTTCATTGTTACATATCTTGGAAAATATATCAATTTTATGAGCAGTAGTTGTTGGTTTTGTTATTTTAGGTTGATTGGGGATGGATACCCTCAGTTAGATCAGGTGCTACAAATGTGAGAGATCGTCCAAGGCTCCTTTTAGGTTGATCTCATTCAAGGATCAAGTTTGTGCTTCATCTTGAAGATTTCATTGAAGAATAAAGTCAAAATTCATTTGTTATAGGTTGCAGATCAAAATTAAGAAAATTAGAATTAAGTTTGTAGTTTCTTTCATGTTCAGAAATAAGCATGAGGGATCTTAAAATTTAGACAAAGATCATACGTGAGGGTTTGGATTGGGTTCATTTGACTCCCATTGATGCTAAGAAGATGGATGATTAGTTACAAGGTAGTTTCAAATCATCCATTGCAGATTTGAGATATATTTCAATCACATGTGAGGGTTGTAGCAAGGCCATACCATCTTGGAGTGTGAGCCATATCAAATAAATAAATGGTGGCCATTTTAGCATCTGCTTAAGTCCTATCTTGGGCATCCAGGGAAAAGAAGTTATTTTTCGAAGATACCAACATCAGGTCTATGTTTCACATATTTTTTATCTCATTAAGACCTCAAGCAAATACTCCTAAGTTTTGTAGAGCCTAAAGAAAAAGATAATTTTCCTTAATCCAATGAAATAATAGAAAACCGTCCTCTCCCTATTGATGTATCACTTTCTATCTTAGATACTTTGTCCCAATTAACTCACTTTGTGTTGTGATGCTTAATGGGAGATCCTAAAATTTTGAGCACCAACACATTTTAGGAAGATATTTTATGATTTATAGAGTGAATAATAGATGTAAACAATATTATATATTGTAGAGCTAGACCTATATATTTGACGTGGAGTATTGTTAGGGTGTGCATCATTGCGAGGAATGTGCCTAGAGGATGCAAATAGATTCTCATCATTTTAGAATTATTGGTATTAACCATTGACAAGAGCATGTCCCTTATGTATAGTATGATACAATGGTACAAGATATGAAAGAGCATATAATAATGTACTTCTAGGGTAATGTATATGTCATGGCCTCCACAAAAAATATGAGCCTTATGAAATTGGGGTCTTTTTAAAATCTAAAGTGCCTTTCAATCTTGTTCTAACTTCTGTACAAGTTGTTACCATATTTTTGGTAGCTCCCTTTCAAAAACACCTCCACCCCTTAAGCAAAATTAACCATATCAAGTTGTCGCATTAAAACCTTGGTTTTTCAAAGCTATGTCGGGTGGTGACCGAGTTTTCATAACCCCTTTTCTGCCCAAAATCCTAAAAGGTTTTAGTCTAAGTTGTCTTTGTGTTGGCCTTTGTCAAGTTTTGAAAAGTTGTTGGGCCCAAGGGTGATTTTCATAACCCTAGCACATGTCAATGAAAGGGAGGAAAGTTAAGTGAAATCAAGTTCCAATATGTTTTGAAACCTTTGTCAGTTCCCGACAGGGTTCCAAAAACCTATCTCATTCCTGTGATAGATTCTCTAAAAAGCTATGTTTTTCCTAAGAGCTCTTTCCAAAACATTTATTAGAAGGGAGCCCTAAAAGTACTTCGAAGGTGGGTCTTATACAAGATTGGTAAAGTGGGCGGTTGGTTTGTTTCTTAAGATATAACATACTTTGAAATCATTTCAAAAACCTTGCCTAGAGTTTGATTTTATGCATCTTTAAGTTGTTATAAGCTATTATCTTGACAATTTGAAAATTCCTTCAAAGAAGGAAATAATAGTATTAGAAGAAGATGCATAAATAAATAATGTTTAAGTGAATGCATAACCATTGATACACATTGCAAATATAGAAAATGAAAAAAATGCATTGTAGAAGAAACAAAAGCACACAACTAAAAGTAGAGAATCTCAAAATGGTTACATCACATAAAGCAGAATTGATAGCCAAAAAGATTCTATATATATATTTGTTATATTACAAGCCAAAACGAGAGATTTTAGTGCATGGGTTTTCAAACAAAGAGAGTAAACATGAGGATCTTGATGCCCTCTACCACCTCTTAGAGGTGTTCAATTTTCACAGGGGAGAAAATATTCTCGTTGAATTCCATGAAATGTGTGAAGGTCTCCAGCCCAATGTGGAGTAAGGCTATGACCTACTTTGCTTGTTCATTTCTCAGGGTGGTGGTAATGCAAATCATATCACCCACCAAACCAACACATAGGTACTCAGTTATGATCCCTAAGACATCCTCAACACAAGCCAAAAAAACCAGCCTCACCAAATGTTCAGAAACCCTAACTCGCCACTCTAGCTTCTCAAAAGTGTGAACGATATTATAGATGAAGTGCTCCAATAGGGCTGAGTTTCTCACATGCACTTGAGGCAAGAAATGATCATTGTTTATCTTTTGAATTACTCCCTCTTTTGCACCATTGTGAATGAGGAAGATCTCCCTAAGTTGGTGTTGGCAAGAGACATTGCACATGATTTATGTTGTTGTCATTGATGGAAACCCTTTTCAGCTAGTCGATCTGCATGTTGTAATTTACTCTTACTGGCAAACAAATTGAAGATTGGTGATTATTTGTTAAGCTCGAACAGAGCATCTGGTAGATTTGTGTTCTTCGATCAATATGCAATTTTTTTGTTATTATTTTATGATGTGGATCTCAGGGAAGATTTTTCAATGCATAATATGTGTTATCTGTAAATCTTGGTGCCCCATATCGATTTGGGTGTAAGTTAGTAGGTCCGATTGACAATTTTTTAGTTCATCAGTATATGAAGGCCAACTTGGTGAATATAGTGTGTTGCAGATATCTAAGGAGTTATTGTTTAAGTTTTTTTGTGTTTGAGCATTTTGTTTTGGGTCCTCACTATGTTGTGGCCGACTCTTGTGGATGCACATTGAATATTATGGATGATTTGAGCTGACAGTTTCTGAATATTTCATATTTTGTTGAAGCTGACATGAAGTGATTAAATCCCTTGGAGCAGATATATATATAAGTGATCATTTATATCATTTTGGTGTGTGTTTGATGTGAGCTAATGTATGTTGCGAATGTCAAAAGGTCAGTAGAGCGATTATGCACAGTCTCACTTGTGCATTAAGGATTCTTGTTGCAAGTTGAAACAGAACAGAGAAGAAGAGAAGAATCAGTCAGAAGATCTAGAATTCGACTGTTGAGTGTAATCGGAACTATAATCAGGCATTTTTAGATGCTACTTTCTTAGTTCAATATTTGGAAGTATTCCAAACTTTTGTAAGGAAGTGAGCCTTTCAGTTTTGGAGCAGTGAGCTCTAGGCAGTGTGCATGAATGCAAGTGCATTCTCATTTTGAAAATTTTTCTTTTGAGTATACTCAGAACATATTGTGGATTGACCTCCACCATGGTTTTTCCCCTAATAGGGTTTCCACGTAAAAATCCTTGTGTTATGGTTTATTTTTGTTGAATGTTATCAATACTTTAAGGATCAGATTAATAAAGCTAAAAATTGCACAACACCAATTCATTCCCCCCTCCCATTGTTTCTTGATTCCAACGATTGGTATCAGAGCTTAGTTCCTTGGAAGAAGTTTAAAAGCTTTGGGAAGATCTTGGAAAGTGTTTCAATGGATTCAAGCAGTATTCAACAACAAATTTTGGTGGCCCTAGATGATCTTGATCAGGAAAATCTCATAAATGTTGAGAGATTCATTGAGTCATTGAAAGACAAAATCAATAAGTTCAGGGAGAAGAGAAGGGTACTCTGTTATTAGATCAAGCAAGAAGTCACTAAACGCATTGTAGATGAACAACTGAGTCAAACCCTGAAAGAAAAGATAAAAGAATGTGAAAAGTTTTCTAGGGATAATGCAGTTCTGAAGCATGAGATGGAATCTATTATGATAAGGATGATTAAGGAAATTGAAGATAGGAAGAAGAATGAAGAAAAGCTTGTTCAATCCTTGAAAGAGAAATCTAAAGAATGCAACTGAATTATTGATGGATTCATTCAGTTGGAACTTGAGTTGGAGCAATCCAAACATAATGAGGAAGAGCTTGAAAAGCACATTATTGATCTCAGAGATGAACTTGCTACTACAAATGAATTCAAGGAGAATTTCAAGATTAGCTCAGCCAAGCTCGATGAACTGATTAAAAGTTAGAGGACTAATGGTGACAAATGAGGTCTTGGATTTGAGAGAGGAGAAAGTTCCAGATCTGGACAAAGGAGATTTAGACAAGGAAATCAAATGGACAACACTGGAAGGTATCTGGTAAGAAAACCTAATGTTCAAAGGTTTAATGGTAACTATTATGTTTGCAATAAATTTGGTCATATGGCAGCTCAATGTAAAAGTAGACTGAATTCAAGCGGTCCATCATTCATTGGTTAGTGCTTTAACTGTAACAAGTATGGTCATAAGTAAAAAAAAATGCATAAATGTGATGAACAAATTTTATAGAGATGTTAGATGTTATACATGCAGTGATTTGGCCATATTGCCAAACAGTGCAGATCAAGAGAAAATTAGTGGAACAACTGGTTTGGACAAAGAAATGTGGTGTGCTACAATTGCAACAAAACTGGTCATATTGCTAGATTTTGCAAAAGAGGTTTGGTAAATCAAAGAAGAAACATGCAGAAGGATGAAAAAGGAAAAGGGAAAGTCACTACAGATTAGATCAAGAAGCAGATGAAGAAAACATGGGTGAATCTAAGAGTCCCTCTATTGTAGAAAATGAGCTAGCACTAGAATAAGCTTCTGGTAATTCCTTTGGGAATTAGTTTTAGGCCTCTGGCCTAGGGGGAACTATCAAGAAATTCTTCAAAGCCCCTACCGGTAATTGACATCGAGATGTGGATGAGTGCAATGATCACATCGATGATCTACAGATCTTGTTGAACAGTTGGAGAGAGTATTTATGCAGAATTGAAGGACCATAGAAGAGTTATCTTTTATTGTGCATGGAAACAGGATATCCAGATGAGTTAGGGAAAAAGAATTTATTACGTCAAAAAGGTTAGGTTTGCAAATGATAAAAAGTCATTTCTATTTTTCATTTGTCACTTTCAATTTTGAGAATAAGTTTTGAGAGCTCTGAAGTGAACTTTGGAAAATTTTGGGAGAATTCAAGTGTTAAGGCGATTAGAAGATCAAACCCTAATCCAACAAAAAGGTATTTATCGGGAAAACTTGTAAGCCTGTGAATTTGTAAAAATGGCTACTCCATTGGTATTTGAAGTCAAGGATAGACCCCGTCTGAAATTCAAGTGGCATCCTTTCAAATTTGTTAAGACCAAGCCATTAGGTACATTTTCGTCTGTTTCATACGGTGTTTTGCATATTGAAGACATTAGGGAATATATTCATGCTAATAATGAGGAGTTAGGGAGCTCATAGTTGATGAATTTATATTCCAATCACATTGTTGGAGAGGATTTATGTGTTAAGCCCGAATTCAAAACCCTAGAGGAGAAGAAATTCATGCAGATTGTGAAATTCCCTGTGTTTGATGAAAACGAATGGGTCTAGTATATCTTGAGTCAAGTTCATGTTGAATTCATGTGGTTGAATCAACCTTTCAAGATTACAAAAGAAGCTATAAGCACTGTTACAGGTCTAAATTCCTCTGGTGGATTTCCAATTCTGAAGTTTGTAAAGAATTAGACAAAATTCAAAATATCAGACAATTGATGACATCATTGATGTGGATGTGGAATTTTCCTCGATGGTCATTAGTTATAAGATATATCATTCCAGCCAAGAAAATTTTGTATCTGGTACTGCCATATATGCAGCATATCAAATGGTAATGGAGAATGCAAAGTATGACCTGTGTGAGTTGCTTCGAAGTTAGCTTATGGAGAATCTTGGTAAGATAAAGAAAGACAAGAAGAATACCTTTAAATATGGTAATTTTTTATTGTGTTTGTTCTTATATTTCATGAATGAAGTTCCAAGAGTCGGGAAAGTGTTTTGGAAAAGAGGTAATAAGCCTGTAGTTGTTCAAATTAGGGACATGTTATTCGGCCTTGGTGATTTGCAAGCCAGGAAAAATGTAATTTGGGGATATTTCAAGAACTTTCAGAATGTAATGCAATCAAGGGAAATAATTCCTACTTCTATTGTGGAGAAGTATAAAGACAATTTGTTTTATGGTGGATATTGATCAATGCTTGATGGAAGCTGTAGAACTTAGAACCGTTTGGATTATGCCAATGGGTTATGAGGTTGAGGAAAGAATCTTGGAGCTATATGCACAACATTTGTTGAGTAAGCCTTTGGATCCGTATGAAGAAAGGTTTGGAACATATGTAGAAAATGACATGCAAGTCCATGAGCAGTTAAAGAAGCCAATGATAGTCCAAAGAGTAAGGAAAGAAGTGGAATTCTTTGCAGAGAGCATGGGTATATCTAAAGAAGCAGTAAGAGAAGCTAGAAGGAAGAGAGAAGAAGCTAAAAGTGAAAAAGGAAAAGAGCTTGCTAAAACTGAATCTACTAGTTCGACAACATCCTCTGCCCGAACTAAATCAACAAGGAGCTATGCACCCCTATCCAGTCATGCAAAGAAGTCAACCCCTAAAAAAGTTCAAGTTAAGGCATCTGGTAAGAGGATGAAGGATAAGAGCACAAGAGTGTATACAGTTGTTTCAGAAGATGAAGAGACAAAATTTGATGAAGAAGTTAGAGAAATAAAGCATATGGGCACCCAAGCTGCAACAACAGTCACTAAGGACAAGCCCTTCAATGAGAAAGAGAAAGCAAAGAAGAAGATGAAGCCTAAAAAACCAAGTATGTCTGTAGAGGAAATTGAGAGAGGTATAATCAAGGATGGTAATCTTAAGCCCTTATGTGAAGTGTATGGTACCTTTGATAGTGTTGGTCAAAGAGTTCTTGAGGAGGCTACAATGAAATATTTAAAAAAAATTCAATATGACTCTTGTTGAGATAATGGCACAGTTGCCCAAGGAACTGTATGAAATTTTGGAGATGAGGAGAGTTAGTGCCAGAATTGAAGATGAGCAGTTGAGAGAATGGATTCTTGCAAATCTAAGTTTGGTAATGTCTATTGAGGAAATGAAGACAATCGTAAAAGAAGAAAAAAGAGAATTCAAGAGAAAAACAAGGATAAAAAAGCTTATGTTGGGTAGGACTGAAGAGGTTGCAAAAGAAACTGAAAGTATTTTGAGGAAAATTCCATTAAAGAATAGAATTGATGTTGTTTCTGAAGAAGAGCATGAGGAAGATATTTCATCTGGTCTGGTAAATGAAGAGGTATAGTTGATTCCACTTAGATTCCTATTGATGTGCATGATACAAAAGTACCTATGGAGACTGAAGCTCCTAAATCTATGTCGGTTGAAGAAAAGGAGATATTAGTTGAAGAGGTTGAAATTCCAAATGCCAAGCAAAAATCTATGGTTGAAGAAATAGTGGTTGAGGTTAAGGAAGTTCTAGTAGAAGCAAGAGACACTACAAAGGCAATGGAGAAATTTCTAGAAGAGAAAAAGGAAGAATTTGATCTTGAGTTGGAGAAGGTCCTATTCATTTGTCTACTTTGTCCCCAATTCAGAAAATGAAATTTACATCATTTGCACAAGCTAAGGCTAGGGAAGAAATTTTGAAGTCCCACATTGAGGACAATGAGTTATTGAATCTCGCATTTGGTATTCTAGAGAATATCATGCCTACTCATGTTAAGGATCAATCTGGTTCTTCCTCCAGTGAGTTGAAGAAACTTATAAATTTCGTAAGTACTCATTTTGAGTCACTTGAGAAGTTAGCTTTGGTCAAGGTACAGAAGGAGTTTGATGACAAAAGGTTTAGTAGTCTAAAAGGAATGATAGCTAATGATAAATATATATTAGCTACATGTGTGAAGAATGTTCATAGTGCTTTATCTGAAGGTGGAAAGGTTTATAAGTGGTGTTTGTCTTTGTCTAAACTTATTGGGGACAATGAGAAGGTTAAGGATCATGAGAGAGAGTTAGCTGTTATTTCTAATGATTTTGATCCTTTAACTACTTCTATTGGAGAGCAAGAAGGTCAAGTTATATCCCTACTTGACAAGATAAAGTTCCTGAAGCATGATAATGATAGAGTTGTGGAAAGAGTTTGTGAACTTAGAGGCCTAATTGGTCCAAAGATGGAGACTATGCTGAGTGCTTTGAAGGAAGCACAAGATGCTTTGGTTGTCAGTGATCCGGTGAACCTTGAATCAGTTAAGATGCAATCTTATTTACTCTTTGGTCACATAACTATTTTGGAAACCCTTAAGAATGTTGGGACTCAAGCCTGAACCTGTTGAAAACTAATTTTGCAAATATTTTCAACTTTGTGTAAATTGTTGAAACAAGTTTGTACATATGCAATTTGAAGTTTTTGTTTATTTTGTATGCAAATTCCCCATCTTTTCCATTGATGTCAAAGGGGGAGAATAGAACAGTGAAAAATGTATGTTCATCTAAGGGGGAGTTGTAGTTTTGAGCTATGAATGAAGATCTTTTTGGAGTTTTGGTTGGCAATGTATTTATTTTGGTACTGATCTGACACTTAGTCATTTTTCACTAAGTGTTTTCATCAATGCCAATGGGGGAGATTGTTGGCAAGAGACACTGCACATGCTTTCTATTGTTGTCATTGATGGTAACCCTTGTCATCTAGTCAATCCACACATTATAATTTACTCTTACCGGCAGACAGATTGAAGATCAATGATTATCTGTTAAGCTAGAACAAAGCATCTGGTAGATTTGTGTTCTTCGATCCATATGCATATTTTTTGTTATTATTTTGTGTTGTGGATCTTAGGGAAGATTGTTCAATGCATAATATGTTTTATCTGTAAATCTTGGTGCCTCATATCGATTTGGGTGTAAGTTAGTAGGTTTGGTTGATAAATTTTTTGTTCATCAATATATGAAGGTTGACTTGGTGAATATAGTGTGTCGTGAATATTTGAGGAGTTATTATTTAAGTTCTTTTGTGTTCAAGCATTTTGTTTTGGGTCCTCACTATGTTGTGGCTGACTCTTGTGGATGTGCATTGAATATTATGGATGATTTGAGCTGACAGTTTGTGATAATTTCTTATTTTGTTGAAGTCGACATGAAGTGATTAAATCCCTTGTGGCGGATATATATAACTGATCATTTATATCATTTTAGTGTGTGTTCGATGTGAGCTAATGTATGTTGTGAATGTCAAAAGTTCAGTAGAGCGATTATGCATAGTTTCACTTGTGCATTAAGGATTCTTGTTGTGAGTTGAAGGAGAATAGAGCAGAAGAGAAAAATCAGTTAGAAGATCCAGAATTCGACTGTTGAGCCTAACCAGAACTGTAATCAGACATTTGTAGATGCTACTTTCTCAGTTCAATCTTTGGAAGTATTCGAAAATTTTGTAAGGCAGTGAGCCTTTCAGTTTTGGAGTAGTGAGCTCTAGGTGCCTGAATGCAAGTGCATTCTCATTTTGTAAACTTTTCTTTTGAGTATACTCAGAACATATTGTGGATTGACCTCCATCATGGTTTTTCCCCTACCAGGGTTTCCATGTAAAAATCCTTGTGTTATGGTGATGTGGTTACTTGTCTTATGTGTATGGATCTTTATTTTGGTTCAATGTTATCAGTACTTTAAGGATCGTATTAATAAATTTAAAAATTGCACAACACTGATTCAACCCCCCTCTCAGTGTTGCTTGATTCCAATAGTTGGTTTGCAACCAGCCTCCTCACCGCACTACATTCTACTCCCTCGATGGAGAGGAAATCACTCTTATTCTCAGAAGTAGCATCATTGGATGTGCTCAACATGTTTTAAATGGTAATTATCATAGTGAAGAATGAAAGCAATTCACTTCATTTATAAAAAAAATAGGGATAAGCTAGTGGAGTTCACTAAGGAGCAGTTGATAAGGCAAGGACACTCAAGTTGCTTCAAATTTAATGAACTCAACTAGTGATGTGATGTTAATTTAGAAATTTTAGAAAATTATGCTTTGGCGTTGAGGAAATATTCCACATTTAAACTTCCTATACGAATATGCTCTTAGGTTGCATGTCATTAATTACCAAACTGAAAAAGTACAGCATATTCACACGAGTTAAAAGATATGGGGCTCATCTGCAAGATTGGTGGTTCATTTCCTTCTCCTAATCAATTGGAATATGTGATGCAATCATAACCATTAATGCTTATGTGTCTTTATCATACATAGATCAATTAATCTCTCACAAAATGCTTATTCAATGAGGTGGTGGCTACTACTCTCCTAAGAATTGGTTTTCAAGAAGTTGTTGACTGTTATGATTGGAAAATTTAAATATTCTTTTATTAGAAATCATAAGGGTCTTAATTTTGATCCCCCTTGCACTGTGATGCATGAGTGAGAATAGATCTAAATGAAGGATCAAGTTTTGCAATTTTGATTTTTTTTAAAGATGTTTGTTGTCTGTGAGCAATAAATTTTTAATGAAGTACTTAACATTTATGAGTAATTTTGTGAGATTTGATAAGTGTTAGGATATTCCTTTTGTTTGTGGATGTGGTATTCGTTGGTATTCCATTCATATATCTTCAGTAGATGTTAAAGTTGCATGTAGTCGAGTGAGCTTGGTTATTGATAATTTGATCTTTGAGTCATGATATTGGTAGCTTACACATCTTATTCCCAATTCACTTAATATTTTTAGAGTTAATTTTCATCACATTTGTTCCATGGCTATGGGAAGTTGTTAGTTCACCTTTCTTGCTTTTTGGTTAAAAGCATACCCCAATTTTCCATAAAATCTAAGAAATAAAATTACATCTTACGAGGGAGTTGTACCTCTTAAAATTTAGAGGAAGATCATCAATGAAATGGTGATCTCCCCAACTATTGGTAATCAATTAGTCTGTCTTTTGGGCTGAATGGAGTAAATTTGAGTTAATCTTCAAAAGACCAAATCTGTCAACTAATAATTTTTTGTGATTCTGCTTGGGAATTTAGAATAGAGAGGGAAAAAAGTTTCCTTGATATGTTTAATTCAATGGTTTTACCCTATGAAAATGTTTTTCCTATTTTACAACCAAACCTAAATTGGGTCAACTCTTAATAGGAATACATTATCTCGTAGTTAATCACTCTAGCTTGGAGATATCGTTGCATGTGGAACTTTGGGTGTTACTGAGGAAAATGTTGTTGTTCAACTTTTTGTAGAATCTCTAGTTGTCAAAGAAATAGACTGGTTCCAATGTTTTGAAGATGAATGTATCACTGGTTGGAACATATTGGAAAGAAATTTTATTGCAAGGTTCAAACCAATCATTGATCAATACTAGAACTTTGTTAGGTTACCTTTTCAAAATAAAAAAGGAGAACATGTGAATATGAGGAACTTCATTGATAGATTCACTTGAATCTTGAAATGGATTCCTCATCCTGACAATCCTAATCAATCTAATTTATTGACTATCTTCATGGATACTCTGCATCTGGAGGTGCAATTTCACTTGAAATGTAAAAAGGGTGTATGACTTCGAAGCTACTGAATTGGAAGCCTTCAAGATAGAGCCCATGATCTATTTTTCTAGGAACTTTGATCAAGGAGATTAGAATGGTGCCAAATAGAAGGCTCATTTTGGAAGATGATTGCAGAGCATCAAGTTAAAGGAGGTTCTCACCTTATAAAGATATACGAACTGATTAGTCTTATGCCAAGAAAGTCACTCAGTTGGATCTAATGTTAATGAACGAAGTGAAATGTACGTTAGGAATAATGGAGATGAAGAAGAATATTTTGACTATTCCAAGGATGAGGATGATTATTCTTCTCCTATTGTGCCACATCTTGCCTTAACATCCTCCATCCCGACAAAAAAATGTGTTGAAAAATTGTTTGATCCTATAACTCAAGCTACCCCCACACCTCTAGAGTTCAAAGTGTTAGGGTTAGAAAGGCAGATATCTAACAATTAAATGCAGATTTAATTAATAAACAGAGAAATTAAAACACACAGAATAAATCATAACACAAAAATTTAACGTGGTTCACCCAATCTGGGCTACATCCACCAAACCGCAGCCATCCAATACTTTTATTATCCAGTGCAAAACTTATTACAATCTTGTGAATAATCATGTTTTCTATCATACTGTAATACCCACTTGAACCCCTTTTGAACAAGCTTAGAAGCTTCCAGATTCTTGGGTTCTACAAAATTGGATTTTTCTTTTTTCGTTGATTTTTCCCTTTTTCGGTGATGACACAAAAAAGTAGGAGGAAAATTTTTCTTAGGGGTTGCCGCCCCCGAACCCCTGCCCGGGGCCCGGCCTGGCCCCAGACCCCGGCAAGGATACATGTCAGGGTGTATAGTATACCATGGGCTATACAGTATAGCATTATCAGTCGCCACATACCAACATCCCGCTTATCCCATATAGTTCAGAGGGGCCAATCTCCCCAGCCCCGAGGATTATGTTCTTGAGATGAAAGCTCCTCCTAGGCAATTTAATTACGAAGTTCCCATAGAATAGTAGGGAACATGTTCGATCTTGAATGTTAAATAAAATAGGGACTAGGTACCAATGATCTCCAACCCCGTTTGGATATTCCATTGTCAGACCAATTGGTGCTACAATAATGCTGATGTGCCAGGGGGCATATTTTTGGATGGGCCCACTAGATATTTTATTACCCTGCATGCGATATAGTTCTCAACAAACAGATTGGGTAGATCTAATCTATAGTGGAGTGAGTGCACAAATTCCCATTATAGAGGTAGGTTCAAGGCTTCCATTTGAAGCTGGAGAGATAGAGGAATGCAACGCCCTTACCCTTATAATAGTAGGGGTAGGGTCCTACCCCTAAGAGGAGGAAGTGCAGTGAGCTATAGCGAACTAACATTACCAAAATAGGGACAACTGGGGTAAGACTCGAACCTATAACCATTATTACTATGAGGCCCATTATGCAGATTGACTTGATGCCCTACTATTCTAATGGGGAGATCCTGGGACCCTACTATTCTAATGGGGGGTTGTTCCATGTTGGTTAAGCTTTGGGCCACCCCAGCCTATTGAGTGCTCTGCTACAAAAATATGCTGGCATGTAGGATGGCACCTTAAAATAGTAGGGGCAACTAATATTTGAGGTTGGCCCTCCCCCCTAGTCACATACGTGGGTTTGGTCCTTCAATACTTGTTCAAACTCTCTTTCACCTGCTCATTCCTAGATTGATTGATAGGTACTTCCCAATCTATGGAGAGAGCTTCGTTCCTATATTGAGCTCTACCAAGCATTTGGCACTAAGTCTCCCCCCCGTTCTTAGTAGTTCGGGCATAGTGACTCAGAGTAGATGGAAAAGATGAAGCCACCCCTACAATTCTATGGTGTTGCCGCTATATTAATGAGAAATGGGAACTTCATCCCTTCCATCCATTTGGCATCCTAAGAATAGTAGGGCCTTCGCCCTTAAAATAGTAGGGAGATTTGAAACCACTAGCCAGATCATGCAACGTATATGAAGCAACTGGCCAATTCAGAATCAGATCCTTCTCTACTGGATCAAGCTCTTTCTTTCTATAGTTGGGTCGCATGGTCTTGCAAAAGCGATCAAGCATCCATCCTGCATTGACAATCATATCACTACTATAATAACGATTCATTGGGAAACTTGAAGTGAGTCCAGGGCCACCTATAGCTTCCCTAGAAGACCTAGACTCGCTTCTCTCCCCCTTTCAGCCCTACCGCCTATCAACTATATCCACTACCGTTATTCGGCAGGGTGACCCAGGGGAATCATAATTCCCCCGAGCCATAGAATTGTAGGGGCCCTCCCCCCCGGAACCCTATGATTCCTACCTTAAAATAATAGGGGCCACTGTAAATAAATAAACTTGCTAGAATTATAGTTGTGATTTTGAGAAACCTGCTAGAATAAGCTAGAATAGTATAATAGTAGGGAGAACCCTACAATAATCTAACTTCTTGCAATAGATAATACCTTCCCAGAAAATATCGAGAACCCTCTTTATTAATTAGTAAATTAATCATCCTGCATCAATCAATAAGGGCTAGAATTGAGCAATAGATATAATCCTCTTTCTCAAATCAACCTGCCAGAATAAGCAATAGATAATACCCTCCCCCTACTATTTGAAGGGTTAGCAGGCTAATTAATTAACCCCGCCCAAGATGCTCTCGATATTACTGATTCTAACGTATTCTAGCAAGCTAATTAATTCACAGATTCGAGCCCTTCCCCTACAATTCTATGGGGGTAGGGGGGATGTATATTGTTATTCTAGCAGGATAATTAATTATAGGGTTCTCGATATTGCGGGAGGGTTATATCTATTGTTGGGAAGGTTAATATTGTAAAGGGGGGGAAACAACCCCTTATAATAGTAGGGCCCGAGGGTTCGGCTAGAACCCCCAGCTATAGATTGGTCCCCCACTTCCATTAATCAGCCCCATAGCCTCCTCCCACCTACCCAACTATATCTTCCCACCCATCCCCTACTATTCTAAGGTGGGAATCTTAGTTCTCAATGCAAGGGGGGATGGCCTAATTTTAGTGTGTTCCGGGGGGAATTATAGTTACCTATGCAGGGTGAGAACTTAGGAGATAGTGATTTTCAAAAGGCCATCTCAGAGCCCCGACTAGCCCAACTGACAGGGGTGCGTGGGAGGCTCGGTGTGTGGGTTACAAGGTGGGAGGACATTAGGTTCCCCTTTAGAATAGTAGGGGCCCTCCTAAATTTTTCCCTTTAGAATAGTAGGGTCATCCCATAGGCTTCTCCCACCCACCCCTAGGGGGAATAAGCCCTTTCTTCTATTGTCATTGGAGGGTGGGTGGGCCCTAGAACTATCTATCCGCAGTTCCCCGAGGGGGCATGTTACATATAGATGCTTCTGGCCTATAGTTGATTTGGCCTTCTAGAATTGAAGCCAAATTCTATACGTAACATGGAACCTCTCCCTTATAGATTGGAATATAAGCCTCCCGGGCCATAGAAATATAGAGGCCTTGGCCAGAATGATGTTTTTAGAGGGCCACCTCCCCACCATAGAATAGTAGGGGCCCACCCCAATCAATTAATCTACCTCTACCATTAATAGTTAGTAGTAACTAGTGGAGTTGAGCCTTTCTATAGTTTGTCCAGTCCAGAATATAGTTCAACAGTCTAGACTATATATGTAACATGAGTGACCTTCTCTAGCCCAACCGGGCCTACTGAAAGATGCCATCGAGAAGATAAACATTCACTATATCCACATGCAAGAACTATAGTTTTCCACCCTGACATAATTCCAGGTAGGCTCGATTTCTCTCCTGCCATAGAAGAAGAGTAGCCTAATAAATAAAGAAGGGACGAATTCGGGAGTGCTTCATCACTTGGCCCAGATCTATGCATACACAGCTACCAGTTCCCCCATCGATCCACTGACAAAATGAGACAAGCACCAGGAACCTCCACTTATTCATTGAGCAGATTCGATATACATTTCTTCCATCTATTGTGTCACTGATAGATGCAAATTCAGTCGACTAAGTAACCACCATTTCGTTCGACGAGTCACCCCCCGCAATTCCATATCATGTGTTAAAAGGAAGGATAGGTCAGGCTTCGTCGAGCCTGAAGCAACATCAGGATAGGATCAAGGAGGTTTCAAAGGGAATATTGTCCATCTAGGGATGAAATGATAGTGTGTCAACAAAGGTGAATATGCTTGGTCCTAAAGGACCCGACTACTAGAGAAACCACCTTGAGTCCCCCCCACCCTGGAACTATGATTCCCCCCCACCTGAAAGACCCACCTTATCATAGCAAGCTAATTAATTACCCATGGGGTTGGTACTTACGGGGTGGGAGATAGGCAAGGCCCTTGGGACTGACCATACCCATTTTTAGAATGGTGGGGTCTTGGCATATCAGGCATCATAGTTACCACCTGCTACCTAGCCAGTCACCCAATACAACATAGTTCCAAGTGGGCAGGAATCATAGTTCCCTTGATTCCCAATAGCGCCCTCATTTTAAGAATGAAAGAATGGGTGGTGGTGGTGGGGCATCATAGTACCACCTATTGCCCAACCAAATAGTAGGGCCCTCAGGAATATAAGTCTTTCATAGGGATAGTGGGAGGAAGGGCTTTCGCTAGATACTATACGTAACATGCCCATGAGAACTACAATTAATCTACCTCCTGGTAGATCAGTGGCTACTAAGCTATTTATTTGGAAAGCTCCTACGAAGATGGGAAATTCCCCGACAAAGCTGCTAGTACCAGGTGAACTCATATTGGCTAAAGTGCAAGACAAGGAAATGGTAGGGGGATTCGACATGGTGCTTACTAAACCTCCATAATATTTAGCAAGTCGAGTCTTATGCTGGTCATACAGAACACCGACACATGGAGAAGGAGCTAGAGGAACTAGTCCATGGCTCAACATCGATAGAATGCTACCTCCAATTCCCTATATGTTCGATGGAGTGAGATATTCCCCACTGATCGGACGAAGTGCGCCCCAATTACCTACCCCCCGAACTGTACGAGATAGTTACCACCCATAACAAAAATTTATAGCTTTGGCTTCTTTACTTCCTAGTAGATATTAGATAGTGAGACGATTAAGTTCATCGTCATCTCGTTGCTAGCCCCCTACTGCCGCCTCTATGGTTGTTGTGGGGCTAGAGCTCTTGAAGGAGAGAGTGTTTAATTCGAATGACTTCCCTGAGACTTTGAAATGTTTCATGGAAATATTTCCACTAGAAAGGCTCTATCTCCGAGGAATGAGAATTCTCCCCCACCCATCCCAAGTGGGAGGAATAGCTCTATATTCTCCCACCCTATGCGGACCCACCACCCTACAGAGGCAGACCCCACTGACCATACCCACTTTAGGATGGTGGGTTCAGGAAAACTACACCTAAGGCCTACCTTCGGTAGCTAACTATATTGGCCTTAGGCTGTTGAAGGTAGGCCTTACCCACCAACCAAGGCTCCTAACCAGGGGGTGGGAGGCTATAGATTTTCTTTGCCATTGCCGACCAATTAATCTACCTCCAAGTAGGGCTAGAAATTAAGAATGTTCTTAATGAGAAAATATACCCCGCTCGAGATTATATAAGTAACATGCCCACCCAAGCTTCACTCGCCGCCTTGAGGAACCCCCCACCCCTAGTCCTGAAGGCTTGGGTGGGTGGGAGGCTTCATCCTCCCTCCCACCCCACTTCGTTCAATGAGTCATGTTCAACATGATGATCCAGAAACTGGATAGCTAGCAGGCTGATTAATTAACCCCTAAGATGAATAGGTTAGTACAGAAGGGCTAGGTAATTAATCCACCAGTTACAACTAGAATTCTCTATGCCTACCCACTAGAATTCCCCCCCACTTACTATTGACCCCACCATCCAAGGCCCATCTCTATATCCTCCCACCCTCCCTGGCGGGGTTGGCAGACCCCACCATCCACCGACCCCAACCCCACCAGCCCTTCAAGATCGACCTAGCCCTTCAGGACTAACCTATTTTTCTTATGGTCAGTCCCTTTGGTCATGGTCAATGGGGTCCGCCCGCCTTTGGTCAGTCCCAACCCCACTGAACAAAGGAAAGTATGGTCGATGGGTTACTTTGGTGGCCCAACTCTATAGCCTCCCACCCCCCCAATGGGGTCCACTGGATCCCACCAACCATGAGATGAATAGGTCAGTCCCGAAGGGCACGGTGGGGGGGGACCTAAGGTGAATAGGGAGGGTGCAAAGCACAGAGGCTAGGTGGTTCATCGAGAATCATAGTTCCCAAAGATTCCCTCTCCTGGCAGCCTTGAAATGCTGAAACATTCTTTCGTATCGATAAAGAAAGACCTAGGTGGGGACGAGGAGAGGATCTGAGAAAGGGACTTGAGAAAGATTCAGAGGGGAACCGCTAGTGATTTTTTTCATGATGGGTTGACTTAAATGTTTGTTTTGATGCAACCAGGATTCAATAAAAGAACAGACTGTATGTAGGCCCTGAGGGGACAAGAACTTCTATTGCCTAGAGGCAGGCCAATACGACCCAGTTTGTTCCCTCTTCTCTAGGGTCTCGGTCTGCCTTCATCAAATATCAGTTAGGGTTCAGCAGAGAGAGAAATAAATAAAGCTTTTGAAGACATCCAAATCGGGTGGTAGGGTTTTGTGGATCACCTTTATCCACCCATCGATGTTTTCATTGGGTAGGAAAAGAGGAAGGGTTTGATCTGACTGATGCGCTGGGGACAAAAAGGATACATGCAGCAACACCTATTTCAATTACCCCTTCCCTGGGGGAATGAACCAAGTTTTGGGTGGGGTTTAGTAGATACAAATGTGGATCCGTCACCAATAGCGTGAGAAGCATATTATGTTGCAGATAAAGATCTGGCTAGATCCAGTCGATCTAGCTCATGTACTACCACCATCGATAGCTTATCCATCACCATCTTGTCCAACACCCCCTCCAAGTTGATAGCTAATAGAGGCACTAGTGGTTTATTCGGCTGATTCAACCAATGAAGCATTGATCCAATAACTTGCAACTCCTCTACATCGAATTTTCACCAACCAACATTTGTCGGAACTACTGAAGAACCCAATACAAGCACCCCTGGCTCCACCACCACCCATATTTTCCTTAGGGAAATTCCCAGGAACTATCAAAACCCGACCCCTACCGAATAGTAGGGGCGGATGGGAGTTATAGTTATGATAGCCTAAGGGTGGGAAGAGATAGTTGACTAAAGTTGCCTGAGGGAACCTGGCCCATAAAATAGTAGGGGCCCTAGGGTTTTAGCCATTTCTCTTCCAGGGGTTCATCTAGTCAAACCCCAATGAAACGGCTAGTTCTGGGAATAGAAGGTGCCATTTTGGGGGGTTATGTTGGCCCTCACACCCCTGTTACGTATAGAATCTAGAAAGGCCAGACAATAGTTCCAAAGTTAGAATAGCAGTTCCCACGATTGAAAGTGCATCCTGAGATTCTATATGCAACTAAGATTCCCTCCCAGCCCTTTGAGATCAACCTATTTGCCTCAGAGCGGTGTGGTCTTGGAAATTAGGGAGAAAGGCCCCTACCGTCTCCTCCTCCCACCCTGCCTCCCAAAACCCCACCACCCAAGGTAGACCCCACCTACTATTTGCAAACCCCACCATTAGAGCTTCGCTCACCACCCTATATGCCTTACCCCATTACCCATATGCCTTACCCACCGACCGTTGAGCCACCATAACCCATCGACCATACTCACCTTTGGTCAGTGGGGTTGGGGTCGACCATACCTAGGACCGCACCAGAGCATCGCTCACCTAAGGGTTGCCTTTGGAAGCCGACCATATTGGCCTTAGGCTACTGAAGGTAGGCCTTACCCACTAACCAAAGGTGAGTATGGTCAGTGGGGTTGGGTTACTTTGGTCGGTGGGGTTGGGGTCATCCCTATATCCTCCAACCCCCCTAGTGTGGTCCACCTTTTGGATGGTGGGGTCTTACTAGGTGGGGGGCCTCAGGTGGGAAACTATAGTTCTGGTTTGAATAGAAGGTCCCTTGCATGCATGCAGGGGGACATAGTTGTTGAAATAGAATGAGAAAGATTCTATACAACTGTAGGGAAATCTATAGCTTGGGGTTCTAGCCATTTATCTTCTAGGGGTTGGATAGAACCCCAACGAATTAGAGTTGTTTCCGGGAACGCTCAAATTCTTGGGTGGGGGGAAATTCTAGTCCAAACCCCCACTATCCAAGGTTCACCTAAATTCTGCCCTAGCTTCGCCACCAAGGCTTCCTCCACTGGCTCCAGGGGGTGGGAGGCCCCCCTAGGAGGTAGATTATTATTGATATGCCTTTGCAAGTCAGTGGGGTTGAGGAATATATGGTCAGTGGTAGAGACTTAGGTTGGGAATGGTGAAGAAACTTTATAGCCTCCCGCCCCCCGGTTAGGAGCCTCGATCGGTGGGTAAGGCCTACCTTCGGCAGCCTAAGGCCAATATGGTCAGTTGTCGAAGGTAGGCCTTAGGTGTAGTTTTCTCGACCCCACCATCCTAAGGTGGGTATGGTCTGTGGGGTCCACCTCTACAGGGTGGTTGGGTCAGCCTAGGGTGGGAGGATATAGAGCTATTCCTTGCATTTGGGATGGGTGGGGGGAATTCTAGTTCCTCGGAGATAGAGCCTTTCTAGTGGAAATCTTGCCATGGAAAATTTCAAAGTCTTAGGGAATTCATTTGAATCGAACAATCTCTCCTTCAAGAGCTCTAGCCCCAAGACCACTATAGAGGCAGCAGTAGGGGGGGAGGCAACGAGACGATGATGACTGATCTCAGTCCTCTCACTATCTACTATCTACTATCTACTAGGAAGTAAAGAAGTTAAAGCTAGAAAGATGTGTGATAGGTGGTAACTTCTCATATGATTCAGGGGGTAGGTAATTGGGGTGCACTCTGTTTGATCAGTGGGGAATATCTCACTCCATTGAACATATAGGGAATTGGAGGTAGCATTCTACCGATGTTGAGCCATGGACCAGTTCCTACAACTCCTTCTCCATGTGTTAGTGTTTCGTATGACCAACATAAGACTCAAACCGCTAAATATTATGGAGGATTAGTAAGCACCATGCCGAATCCCCCTAACATTTCCTTGTCTTTCACTTTAGCCAATATGAATTCACCTAGTACTAGTAGCTCTATTGAGGAATTTCCCATCTTTGTAGGAGCTTTCCAAATAAATAGCTTAGTAGCCACCAATCTACCAGGAGGTAGATTAATTGTAGTTCATGTGGGCATGTTTCGTATAGAATGTAGAGAAATCTCCTCCTCCCACTATCCCTGTAAAAGACTTATATTCCTAAGGGCTCTACTATGCGGCTAGGTAGCAGGTGGTAACTATGCTGCCCCACCACCACCACCCATTCTTTCATTCTTGAAATGAGGTCGCTGCTGGGAATCAAGGGAACTATGATTCTCGCCCACCCGGAACTATGATTCTGGGTGGGCCAAATAGTTACCCATTCTTTCATTCTTGAAATGAGGGTGTTGCTAAGAGGTAACAGTGTGGGTTAATTCATTCTAAAAATATTGTTAGGATACAAGCCTTCGAGTATAGGGTCCTAACATGAGAAGGATGAGTGGATGTCCTGACCCCAATTTTGGGAAACTGGCAATTCTTGATCATGGATCCAACCCCAACCTAAGACAAATATGGCCAGTGTCGAAGGCTCTTTGGGATTTTAGGGGTTCACCCCACTGACCGAGGCTCCACCACTGATCAATCTTTGCTCTTGACCATGCCCTTTGAGACCTACGACCAATAGGGTCGACTACCAAAGGCAGGCCCTATTCGGTCCCGAAGGGCTAGGGCGGTCACAAAGTGCTAGGTCGGTCACGAAGCGCAGGTAGGATTGGTTGAAGTAGGGATATAACGTAAAAGAGTTGGTTGTGGCACATTGGGAGAATTAAAAGGAGGAAATATTTGAGTTCTCCCCAACTCGAATCAGGTGATGAGCCCAACCCTCCTTTCTTTCTTAACTAGATGGCCAACCCCGCCTTTCTTTCTTGTTAACAACAAGAAGGTGCAGGTGATGGGTGGTAGGTAATAATCTAGGAACTACGAATGACCTGGTCACCCAGTCATACGTGTGGTGTTTCACGAATGGGGATAGTTGAAATACTTATGAGCGAGTCACCTGGTCACACCACCAAAGTTCAAAAGGAAGGAAGGAAGGTTGACAGAAGGAAGGGAACAACCGTATATCACGTATGGATTTCACCACATTGAGACCTCAACAAAAGGTTGAACTTTGTTTCTCCCCAACTCGATGAAATCCCCACCCAAGGAAAATATGGTCACTGGGGTTCAAAGGAAAATATGGTCTTCTGATGAACCCAACTGGCAATTCTATGAAGGCTTTCTCACCCCACCAGGGGGGCATGAGGCTATAGAGTTTTCCTTAGGTAGAAATCCAGATGGGCAAAGATGAAAATTAGGAGAGAGCCCATAGATTAGTAGGGCCTCAATTATTCAATACCCCCCTATCAGGGTGTATTGGGCTAAGGGTAGGACGATGAAATGGAACCCGGAGGGTACACTCCATGGAAGGCCCCACCAACCCATTCGTCTTAGGTTGGAAAGTAGGAACAACCTTTCTTTCTTCACGGTTAGGTACAAGTGGTAACAACAAGGAGTAAGAAATTATGAATGCTCTTGTTAGGATAAAAGCCCCCTGGTATATGGTCCTAGCATGATTGGATCACCCTAACCCTACCTTTCTTTCTTGATTGGCCAACCCCAACCATTCTTTCATTCTTGGTAGAAGGTATAAGGGTAATAGTGTGAGTGAGGAGACTATGGAATAATCTGTTAATATAAAAGCCCCTAGTATATGGTCCTTACATGAAGGATTTATGTTAGCACCCTCCTTTCTAGTTGGATGGTTCGGGATAACGGTAATATTGTCCGTCTAGGGATGATACAATAGTGCATCTATAGAGACCTATGTGAGTAGCGTCGATTCAATGCTTTAATAGTCGGAAGGAAAAATTTCTGCTCCAATAGGTTCATTTGATGCAAGTTCTAAAAAGTAGGGCTGGGTGGGGAATTTGAAGAGAATCCTTCCCAAGCCCCCCCCCTCTTTCTATAGTTTCCTTGGGTGGTGGGGTCTTGCAGGTGGGTGACCTTTCCTAGTTCCAACTGCCCACCCACCCGAATATAGTGAGAAAGTCCAATGTTCAGTCGTATCCCCACCTAGGGGAAGTCGTCGAGTAATGATCTCTTATATCTATTTGGAAGAATGATGCTGGTGGGAGGGACTAATCTCCTACTTACTCATGTTACATATCAATGCCAATTCTAGAGATCAATCTCATCACTTAGATTAGAAAGATCGATCTTGGCGGTGGCCCCTAAGGCTAATATGGTCATGTCGAAGGTAGGCGATCAATCGGGCCTACTATAAGATTATTTTTTAGTCATCCCTACATGTAGGAGAGGGCTATTTCTATCTATCTTTGTTGAGAAAGAAAGAAAGCTAGCGAGATTTGGAGTCATAGGAGAGTTAGTGAACCCATTGCTTTCAGTCGAGGGAAGGCAGTGCCGGTTGGTTACAACATTAAGAAATGGACATGTAGGCGCATTCAGACCTGAACTTAATAAGCAGTCGAGAAAGGAAGAGGTGAAGATGAATTAGCACTACTTGGATAGGATCCTAGCCTTCTAATTCCCACCCAATCGGAGACATGACCTGCTTGAAATAATGAACGATCGATCTACCCACCTAAAAAGACACTCTTATGACCTGGTGGTGGGGATCAGAGCGGCTCTATTCATTCATTTCCCTCAAAGTTGTTCTTCGAGGAGACATAAAGAGCAATTCAAAGTTGGAGAGTGCCTTCGAAATGAACAAACAAGAGGAGGTCGCTGATATCAATGTGAAAAAGTAGCAATCAAGCTCAACTTTCCAGTTAAGGCCCAACTATAGTTTCCCACCCACCCAAATGAACCTCTTGCAGACCTTCATTCCCACCTCAACTATATCTTGCCACCCACCCAAGCTCTTACTATTGCCTCCCACCCACCTGTCAATGAGATGTGAACCAATGGATTGAGAGTATAGTTTGGAAGGAATGAAAAGGCTCTACCCATGGACCTTAGTAGAATTCAATTGATGGCGGGTTTCATTCTTCTTCTTTATGTTGTTAGGCCCCTAGAGGACTCGTCATCTCAATTCGTTATGGGGGGAAAGCTCTCCTTATGGAACTGTGGTCGAAGGCACTCATGCCACTATCAATTCTAAACAATCAGCTCCTTCGAGACCATGAATCACTTTCATCCCACCCAATCTTGGCAAAGTTTTCCTTCTCCCTCTCCCCACCAGCCCTTCGGGACCTAAGGCCCCTATATCTCCCACCCCCCAGTGGGGTTATAGTAGTCAAAGCTTGCAATTATAGTTGCTAGAATAATGGGTGGGAGGACATGTCGGGGTTGCCCCCCACAAATTAATATCTATGTCCTCCCACAAATATAATCTACCTCCAAGAACTCTATAGCCTCTCACAAAAAGGTGAATAGGTCGATCCTGAAGGGCCTGACTACTAGAGAACCACAGTTGATTCCCTCCTACCTGGAATGGTTGATTCCCCCCACCTAGAGGACCCACTCACCTGGATGAACCTGAAGGACATGGTTGGTGGGTAAGCCTTGCCTTCGACAACTTAATGCCAATATGGTTGGTTGTTGAAGGTAGGCCTTAGGTGTATTTTGCGGCAATCGGGCTCATACACCCTTATGGTTCTTTCTCTAGGTTCATTGCCTCTCCTCTCCTATTAGTTGACCAACCAATTGGATGGTGATCAGTTCTAATTGATGAAACATGGGTTGAAATCCCCAGTTTCAATAGATGTAGGGCATTGCAAGTGTAAGTTAAAGTGCCTTCAGAAGGAAGGAACTGAGTACCCTATGGGTATGAACATTGATTATATATGTAATATGATTGGTGGGATTTTGATGCTGGAATGAATCAATGGAACAACATTCATCTCGATGGAAAGTGCCAAAACGGAATGGGGACCTGGAAATCAACCTCCCTATCAAAGTGGGGTATAGTAACATGTATATAGATATGTGGTCATTTTCCTTGGGGAGCGACTTGGCCAAATCAAGAAAGAAAGAGTAACTAGTTGAATTCCAGAGCTAGATTAGTTACAACTAGGAGATGGAATCCAATGAAGGATTATTTTCCTAATGAAACTAAGTATAGGACAGGAAAGAAAGAAACTATAGTGGATTCTCGGACTAGATAAAATGACAGCATTTTCTCAGATGGAGGAAAACTAATCAACTACCGGGGGTGCTCCAGTGTGGGAGGGAACTTTAGCCCCAAGGAGTGTTGGGATAATGGATGCACAGTCCTTGAAGCTGCAGTCTTCGATGTAGGACCTTTAAGCCAGGAAAGATAATCAACCACCCAGAAAGTGTTGCAACTAGGCATGCACAATGGAGATTCAATATTGATATGATATATTGATTATTAATGTACAAGATGCCTGAATATATAGGCAAGAACTAAACCCTAATATGCATGAGATGTTGCCATGTGTCTTGATCTAACAACATGTGACAACATGTGAACCCTAATGGTGATGATCATTAAATGAGGGGATAAGTTCTAGAAGGACAACTCATCATCTAGATGGAATCTTATCTCCTACAAATAAGGAAGGGAATATTATCCCATTTATTAAATGATTGATCTAATAATGCAACCTAGGACTTAATTAATTAAATGCAAGACCTAAGTTAACTTATGCTAGTGTAATAATTAATTAATTACACCAACACCCCCCCATAAGTGCAACTTAGGGAGGAAAATGCAATGATTATGCAGAGATGATGATGATGATGGGTCCCGGTTACGAGGCCATGTTAGGTACCCATGTACATGAAGACGCAGAAAATCTCCCACACACGGAGAAAAGGGGAAAACCCAGTAGGAACAAAACCCCTCTCCAAAAAGGAGATGAAAATGCAGAAAATGTGAGATAAGATGGGAAGGATGGAGGACACCCAAATACCCCCCAAGTACACCATCTGTCACATGGATACAATGCAATCAAAAGCCCCCCCATAGGATGGAAAGAGAGAGACTATATAGCCCCCCCAGAAGATGAGATCACCTGCAAGAAAGGTAAGTGTCTGAAGACAAAATAAGATCCAATGTCGACAAACAACTTGTCTCCCTTTCGGAAGAAATAGAACCAACTGCAAGTGGAGAGATGCTTCCCATTCCGGATAGGAATTGAAGGAAGGAAGAATGAACATGGATAATGATGTCTCTGAACTCTGCTCAAGTGTCTCCTTGCCTGATGATGAAGATGCCACAATCAATGAAGAGGGTGACAAACCAAGACGATGCAGAAACTGATGTTGAACAATATCCAAAGACAGAGATATGATGAATATGATGGATGTGATGGAGACTTGATAGCCCCCCCTGAATGAAGTGTACTCAAAACCACTGAAAGAAGTCTAAAGCAAATCCAATGGTAGATGCTGAAGAAACCGCAAGTCCTGAATGGAGAAACAGGGAAGAAGTCTCGTATATGAAATCTCTGAAGAGAAACTCAATGCCTCCAAGATGGTCTCTGAATTCCAAAACAAGGTCGATACAAAGGAATGAGGAGACTCAAAACAACTCTCCAAAGCCAAATCGGAATAGAGGAGTGATACCCCCTCAAGAATGTTCTCCAAACCTGTAGAAGTGGCCAAGGCAATGATACCTGAAACAAAGCCATCATGTGATGTCAAGTCTGAAAAACTGAATGTGTCCTGATCAATGATGATAGTGGAAGCCTTGAATCAATGATTCTGGACAAGGAATCACTGAAGGTGAAGGGATACCAACTATCTCTGATGAAGAAGAAGCACTGAAAGGTACCTTGTCAACCTCTTCGGAAAGATCAAGGCAATCAACCTCCTGCACAACAATATCATTATAGGGAACTTGATCTGAAGCAAGACATTCCGAATCATGACCATTGGGGAATGGTGGAGTATCTAAATCTCCGTAGATCTCCCAAATCTTAGTCCAAAGAATGTGAGGACAATCACAATGATCAATAGAACTCAAAACATCGCAATCAACTTGCATAGAAATAATCTCCAAAATAGTGTATCTGCTGCAACTCCAAGCAAGTTCATGAATACCTTCACTTGGATGAGGAACTATACCAAATAGATATGGCAACAAATCAAGTGAATGAAGATGGTGATAGATCCCATCTCGCCATTGTGAATAGTTACCCTTGTGCAACATAACCAGAAAAGGAGAGTAATATGCAAGCCCCATAATGAAATTTCTCCACAAAAAACAAAGACGCTAACCTTCAACAGAAATAAAGACTTCCAAATATGATTTACAACTGAAGTGATGCAACCCGGATCAAAAAATATGGTCCCAAGCTTCAGGATAACCAAGTTATTGATCAAATGCACCAAACTGAAAAAAATCACATGCAAGAGTACCTGGATCTAAAACTGATCAAGGGGATGGACTGATAAAAAAAAGCTCTGAATCACCTTCCTGATGCCGCTGGAATTTCTGAAATCCGATGAACGGTTGAGAAGATATGTAGCTTTGAGTCCAGATTAGGGTTTGGACTTCAATTGGATGTAGAATTTTTTGTGAGAAAAATTTCACAGAACTGATGTCACCACTGGAAAGTACGCGAAATTCCCTTTCCGACGGTATATCGTTTGCAAAAATTTGATACCCTGGGTGAAAGTTATGATCAAATGAAAAAAATGCCTATATTAGGCAAGCTGCAAGCTAACTAGGGTCAAAAATTCGGCCCCCAGGCTAAAAAAAATAGCCCCTGGTCGCTGATATGACCAGGGGTCGAGCGCTGGAAAAAAAAAAAAAGCGCCACCAGATAGGTGGCGACGGGGTGGAGAGTGCTGGGCGGAGCGGTGAGTTCCGGTGGCGGTGGGCGGAGTTAGATCCTCCAGCGGTCGGCGGTGATGTGTTGGCCGGTGGGGGAAATGTCGGGAGAGTAAGCCGGTGAGACGGTGGGAGATGGTTCCGGCTGGCCGGAATGAGATCACTGGCGCAGGAGTAAACAACAGTCGGTGAAAGGAACTGTCAGCGGAGACTTCGGCAGTCAATGGTCGGTGGAAAGAACCTGGCAGTAAGGTCTTCGGCCGGCGGGAGCAACACACAGCCGGTGAACGGGCTAGGGGGCCGGCGCGGACGTCGTCGGTGAAAGGTGATGGGACGGGCCCTGACACAAGGGCAGGGTACCTTCCAATGAATGCGCCGATGGAAAAAAAATTCTCTGCAGACTTTTAAAAAAAACCGACACAATATATATTTGATTTTTAATATTGCAATTTGCAATTAAAAATCAAAAATGCCGATTATTTAAAAAAAACAAAACCCATATGATATGCCGACGAGATTTTTAAAAAGAACCCGCAGAATATGAATCCCGATGCCGAAAAATAAACCCAAATATTTAATCAAATGCCGACCAAGATTAATAGAATAAAGATTTTTTACATTGCACTATGCAAAATAAAAAATCAAAACCCAATGCCGATAAAATAAATACCGACGGATGAATAAAATAAGCCCGCAGAAAATTAAAAAAATGCCGACTGCTAATATAATACCAGGTCGCCCAATGTATTTTTTCTGCAACTATAGAAATATGATTTTTTGCCAAATAATAAAAGATATTAGCCCGATTTTCCTGAAATGAAAAGTGGCCTGCTACTAAAAAAATTTTGCCTCAGAGGACAACTGACCGGGATGATTTTTGCTGCAAATTATACGGATAGTACGATTGATTTTGCAAACCCTAAAAAATACCTCTGAAGCTCCCGGGTTGATGTATCTAATTTTGATGAATGGGCAGGCGATCCTAGGGTTTCGAGGCCTTCTGAAGACAATGGCGAGCTTGGATCTGACTCAATCTACTTCAGAAATCAGCTTGGTCCCCGGGTGGAAACAAGTAGCCTTCAATGGAAACCTTCAGCCTGCGGAGAATCTCGCACACCAACTTTCTTGATCGAGGGTTGACGTTTCACTGGATAAGCTCTGATACCATGTTGGGATAATGGATGCACAGTCCTTGAAGCTGCAGTCTTCGATGTAGGACCTTTAAGCCAGGAAAGATAATCAACCACCCAGAAAGTGTTGCAACTAGGCATGCACAATGGAGATTCAATATTGATATGATATATTGATTATTAATGTACAAGATGCCTGAATATATAGGCAAGAGCTAAACCCTAATATGCATGAGATGTTGCCATGTGTCTTGATCTAACAACATGTGACAACATGTGAACCCTAATGGTGATGATCATTAAATGAGGGGATAAGTTCTAGAAGGACAACTCATCTTCTAGATGGAATCTTATCTCCTACAAATAAGGAAGGGAATATTATCCCATTTATTAAATGATTGATCTAATAATGCAACCTAGGACTTAATTAATTAAATGCAAGACCTAAGTTAACTTATGCTAGTGTAATAATTAATTAATTACACCAACAAGGAGAACTAATATTCACCCCAATTCTAGATAGTTAAACTACAACTACTATTAACATCCATCCATTTGGAACCATGCATGCATCCGGACCTTCCTTGAATTTTGATTAGTCTACTCCCTGGAGTTCTCCTATAGTTGTTGCTCTCAAGAGTTGGGAAAGCACAATATATTACCCGGTATAGTGATTTAACAAGCTCTACTGCCTAAAGTAGTGAGGCCCCTACTATTTGAAGGAGTGAGGCTAGTAGTCTAGGCCCTAACTATGAACTCCCGAGAGGCAGGGAGTTAGCCACCCTCAACTAATCATATTGTTCAACCAAGGGGTGTGGGATGGTCCCATCCATTTGATAGTAGGGTAGTTCATCTCGCTGAGCTATTACCATCCAGTAGACAACTATAACTATTACTGTTGGCATTACCGCTAACTGAGGGTGGTTCTCGGGAAATTAAAGAGTTCAATTGGGGGAGTGGGTGGGAGATAGTTCCCTCCCAATGAGCCGCAAGACACTTCTATCTAGTTTTGTTGTGGTTTTCCCAGTAGAAAAGAGGTTATTGGGTGGGGTTAACCTTCGCAGTTTGAGCATGCTTTCTAACGATTGAGCTCTAGTCCGAGCATCCGAAAAGGAATTCAAATAGTCTAGTCAAGTTTCCCACTTAGTTAAGGAATTGGTTTATAGCTAGCCACCAAGCTCCTATCTAGAGAGGTTAGGGAGTGCCCGATGGAGCAAACAAAGTAACTATAACACTCTCCAACTGCCAAGCCATAAAGTTAGGATAGACTAGTTTGTTAGAAAGTTAGGATGTTCTAAGGGATGGATCCTACCCCTCATTTCCATCCTTCACCCCTTGTTCGGATTATAGTTTGACTGGAAGGGTATTTCAGAGAAATGGCCCCCCTAAAGTTCAGATCTGAAGAGGAGGGACCAGACCATCCATTAGTTTAACCGGACCTAAGGTGGGAGGCAAGAGAGATAGCTCCAACTTCTGCTCCTCCCTATGGAGCACCTAATAGAAGAACTGGATGGATGGCCTAATTAACGAGTTGAGGATTTGCTCTGGGAGGCAAGAAAGAAACATTCCAGAAGGAACGAAAACTACCATACCTGATTAGGTTACAGTTCTATAAGCTGAACAAGCTAGTATGGATAAGGAGAAATTGAACAAGCTCGGCTAGAAGGAAGGCAGTTCGCTATCCCATATCCAAGGAAGGGACCCATACTTAATGAATGAGGGAGATTACGCCCTGATTATCTTTCTTTCTTTCTTCTGTCGACAACTAGATCAAGCTCATTAGAACCCATCAAGATCATGTTTATAACCCGCGATGAGAAAATGAAAGAAAGTTCCTCCCGAATGGATCAATCTGAGCATCCAACAAGGAGCTATAGTTATCCACCTGAAGAGCATCAATCCAATATAGCTATCTCACCCGTTACCTCCTTCAATATAATGGATGGATGGTATGTTGTTACCAAGGAGGGAAGATCCAAAGAGCTAGAAAGGAAGGATCATTCACCCTCGCTCGGTAGTAGAAAGAAACAAGCACATGGTTAGCCCAACTATTCCCCCATCCTACACCACTGGGTGAACTAGATACAATTCAACAACAAAAAGAAGGGTGAGCAGAAGGAAGGTAGGACAAAGAAAGAAAGAAAGGTATAACCTTTGCTGCCGAGAAAGCTATGATGTGAGAAAGGGGGCCCCAAGATGCCCTAAAATTCTATGGGTGGGTGGATGGATAGAGAAGGGAGGGAGAAGCAGACCAGAGAAAATGAAGGCTCCTATGGGTAGGCTAAAGTTGCACTATCTACTATTAGTAATTTTTCGGATGGACCTCAATGAGGAGAATTACCTTCTGATGGGAGAAAGTGGTAACAGTAACTATCCCTCAGAAGAGCTTTCCTTCCAATTCTCGCTTTGATGAGGCAATTGCATAGATAGTAGTTGTTCAACCAGATGGTTGATCAAGGAGTAATGCTTTGGAGACGTTATATCGGGCCATAGATTCCAATGGCATCTAGAACTCCCATCCTCCCACCCAGAAAGAAAGTTAGGCGGGGAGAGCATGCTTTCATTTTCTCAACATCCTCTCGGTATACAATTGGATGGCCAACATCAACTACCGACGAGGGTGAAGGAGGGAAAGCCTATCCACCTAAGCTGGATGTTTGGATGGAAGTAATGAGTTCCCCATACAACTATAATAGTGAAGTTAAGGGGGAGAATAAAATGCCTTCCCTAAAATTCCCTCCCACCCAAGAACGAACTGCCTTCTGGATAACTCGAGAGACATCCATAACAAATTCCTTCGAGAGTAACGAGTTAATGGAAACTAGACTGCCATCCCTTCACCCCCTATAGGAGGTAAGGGTAGCTCCTCCAATCGATCTCTCTAATCAGTAGCTCAAGAATTCCTGGCAACTATATCTAGGAATAGGGAATGGCCTAGCCGCCCCCCCAAGAGGAAGATTAGTTTAGGGGCCCAAAGATAGATGCAGTCAACTTCAATCAGAGATAGCCAACTTGTGGGAGGAGCTACAGGTTATTAATATTACTAAACCTCCCACTCCATTTTGGGGGTCCCGTCCATCCTTCAACTAGTCTCCCTGGTGAGCTCCATCCCTAACGTTGTTATCCCATCCCCTTCGCATGTGTTCCCCCCCAAACCTTCTGACAGCCCCCCTCGGGAGGAAGATTAGTTAACAAAGGATGTTTCTCAAAAAGGAGTCCATCTAGCTAGAAGTTATGAGAAAGGAGAGGAGGAGATTTTTTATCCAGTAGAAATATTACTACCTTCCTTTTGGGGCTAGACATCCTGAAGAAAAGGAGTATGTAGATTAGTTGAGGTGGGAACTACTATGGAATGGAAGCACACCAACTCCTTCATCCTTAAAGCTTGAACTGTCTAAGGCAAGATTTGAACTGTCGAAGGAGAATGAAGGACTACCCTTCCTGGGTGGCTAACTCCCTACCTCCCAACTATTGAATTATCTCCCTTCCTCATTGATCTCACTGTGGGAGGGAGGGAATTTAGTAGGTGGGCTCTTTCTCGGGCTCCAACTATAGTTAATGAACAGGCTCTCTACCGGAGTTACTTCCTTCTCATTCCCCACCCCCAGAGCAAGATTTTGTTTGAAGCCATGGTATAGATAATAGTATAACGTATGTAAGGATAGAGGGCACCTCTTTAATTACTACGAAACAAGGCAAAGAGGTCTTGTCCTCCACCCATGAGCTCATTTTCCTAATGAAGGAGCCAGGTAACCGGATAGAAACTTTGGATCCTGGATGAACCCGAAGGGCCCGACTCAAATTGAGGAACTATGATTCCCTATGCACTAGTGGGTGGGGGGATTATAGGGATTAACTGTTCTGGTGAAATCCCACCCACCCGTAAGGCTATTTGGTCAACACCAGATTATCTATGTAACATCCCCAAGGAGGATATAGAAGAACTAGTTAAGGAGGGAGTTAATTCTCCAACTATAGGTAGGAAGGCTAGGGCTCCAACTAGAAATGAACAGGCTAGGGAGGGTATTTCTTGCCAACAGAGTTCTTTCCTTCCACCCACAGGGAAAAGTGAGGATGTTTCTCAGAAACATCTAGAAAGTTTTCACTCAACCTGAACTGAGTTAACTACTATAGTTCCTCGGCGGCGCTAGGATGGAACCTTCCCTTGAGCTGGGTAACCTTTAGTTGGGTTACTCGACTGAGAATTCTAGCAATCCATCTATTCAACTATATGTCATGGTTGGGGAATTCCTTCCTTCCGGCCAATCTTAACTAAACAATCCAATCTAAACTATAGAAGGTGGGTGGGAGGGCCCTCCCACCCAACTCTAGGAGTTCTTTCATAACTAGTTGAATTCTATCCTACTATCTCAAGTTTGGATAGCCAATAGCTACGGGGCACTGACCAATCAAAACAAAGGATAGTCAAAAACTTGTCTTCTGGATGGATAATCCTTCTCACGCAAGGGAGTTCACTACCTGGGGGTGAAGGATGGATTCCTGGGCTGGTGGAAAGAAAGAACAATCAAACAACCTAGAGCTAGTGAGGGCTATAACTCCTCTTAACCATCCATCGGGGCCACCCTCACTCCCACTGTCCATCCTTCACTTCCACCCTTCACCGCCTATATTCCATCCTACCAATTAGAATAGTAGGGACATCCTTTAATCAATGCAGGAACCAGGTCTACTCCTTCCACCGGGGCAGGGGGTGGGGCTATACTCCTCTACCATGAACTGGAATAGCTAGCAACCCTATGAGTTAGGCCAACTAAGAAAGAGGAATTTATGGTCAGTGAACTATGTTCCCTCCCACCCATCCATATATTCCCTAGTGAGTTAGGTTCCTCCAACCGGGGGTACTGATTGAACCCCGCTCGAGTAACTAGATAGAAACAAGGGATTAGGATAGAGGTAACCAAATAGAAGGATAGAGGTAACTAGATAGAAACTTTTGTTTGGATCGATCCTCTTGAACACTAGCAGTGAGAACCAGTCATAGGGTGGCAGTTCATTGGGGGAAGGGGCAGGCTTTGAACCCGGGGGAAGAACAATACCAACAACTTCATTCAACTATCCAGTAACAATCCTTTGAGAAGTAACTGGATAGAAAGAACCCCGAGCGCTTTCCTTCCTCTCACCTAATTCTCCAACTTCTTTCTCAGGCTCCAGTCAAGTTAGAGAGATATAACCGCTCCACCCCCAGTAGCTCCAACTAATCAACTAAACTAGATATATCCTTCCCTCATCCGATGATGCTCAGATTGAATGTTAGTAGGGGTTCATTAGGAAAGAAACCAAACCAGAGGTGGAGGGCGAGGGGGTCTCTAAAGGATGGAAGGTAACATTGAGGATATCCCCACGATGTGGCTATAGCTTGTATTACATCTAGAATCTGGTCTTCCAAAACTCCAGTGTTGACAAGGTGGTCCTTAGATGTTGACAAGGAAGGGTATATGGATGCTTTGATAGTTGGTGTTGACTATAGGCCCCACTAAAATGGCTGTAACGATGAGGTCACTTCCATTCAACTGGATAGAAATGAATGGTAGTTGTTAACTTGCATGCCTTTTTGCACCCCCAGTGGGAGTGAACATCTAGCTAAAAAGAGAATCTAGTCATCTTGCACGCTATAACTCCCTCCCACCTAGGATGGTAGTCGTTTCTCACCGACCAAATGAATTGTGAGAGGAGCAGTACTGGAGGAGGATATTTTTCTACCTTCCTTTCTTCTGCATTGGTCTAGCCGAGTAACCTGAGTCCAACATCCTTCTAGCGGAGTAGACTAGTTTTATCTTATTGAGGGAGGGAGTATACAACTCTAATTAGAAGGAAGGACATTGGGTTATGTTTAATGAAAGCTTTCAATCATCCTAAAATGAACATGGAAGTAGCCTGAACATGGGGTGAAGCCATTACTCGCCTACAGGGAATAGTTGAGTCCAGGAGAAAATCCTTAACTCATTAATTCAGTGGTGTAGGCTTAGTATCCTCCCTAGGGGTGTAGGAGCTATCGATGGTCTAGTTGTCGTTAACTTGTTACTACCTTCCGCCCTTCCCTCCTTCATTGGATTGAACTAGTCTACTCCCTGGTGAACTCCCTCCCTAACTAGGAAGGAAGGAAGACTAGTCTACAATGTGTTAGAGGTAATTATTCCAACTAGTCAAAACGAAGTACCATCCAAACAAAATAGAAGTAGTTAGGTCCCTCGGTAATTAGTTGTATGGGTCATTGCCTCCCAACAGTAATCCCAATGGTAATGAACTAGTCTACTCTCTTCCTCCTACAGTCTAACGAGAAGGAAGTAACGAACTCCCTTCCTCCTAATTTTACTTTCTTGAACTCCCTCCCTAATTTCAGTGGGGCTGTAGACTAGTTAGGGAGGAAGGAAGGAAGGAAAACTAGTCTACTCCCTCCAATGGTAATGAACTAGTCTACTTGTCGATGAACTCCCTCATTCATTAAGTCTCTCTGGTGAACTCCCAATGGTAATGAACTAGTCTACTCAGTAGTCAATGAACTAGTCTACTCGGGATGGTAATAGTAGACTAATCGGAATTCAACAACTAAAATGAAGGAAGGGAAACCGAAAGGAAGGAAGGTCGATCAATCCACCAATGTAACTCTCACTGGAGGTGTGGGAGGAGTCGTCCATCCTTCACCCCCAGGTAGTTGGGCCCCAACTTTTGGTTTTTTTTCCAGTCATATGCGTGAGAAAACTATGGCCTAGACCTCCCCAAAAATCAAGTCGAGTCACAATAATATACTGACTCATAATTGCCAACCTCAAGAAAATAGCAAGCACATTAATTCACTTATTTTTGATGAACCCTTTCATCTTTTCTCAACTAAGACCTATCCTACCATCAATTAATCTACCCCCTGTAGGGAGGGCCCCCCAACCCCCCCATTATAGTTCAAAGCACTTAAGGGGCTAGCAAGCGGCATTAATCCTTACTCTAACAAGCTGATTAATTAAGTGGGAACCTATAGTTCAGTTGTTGATTCTATACGTAACATGGGTGTTCATGAGGGAATTTTAATAGATAGTATTAATAGATAGTAGGGGAACATCTTAGCTATCTCATAAATACTCATAAGGTAGTAACCCCATCAACCATATGCACCATAGGTTAGAATAAACTCTATAGCCTCCCACAAAAAGGTGAATAGGTCAGTCCCAAAGGGCCCTCCTTGAAGGGGGGGCCGGTGGGTGAAGCCCTGGTGGGGTCGGCCTCGGGTGGGAGGAGATATGATGGTCGAGGTTCCCATTATGTTTTGAACAGAATACCATTCCTTCTAGGATTCTTTCTTTCTTTCAGACCTCTCCATCTCTGGAAATCATCTGATCCTAAACTATGATTGAGAGGCATTGAACCCAATATGTGCTAGCGGCCTTATTTTCCACCCGCCCACCTCCTGCGGGATGCTCAAAAGGGTGATAGTGGCACGCGATTTCTTCTCCTCGACTGTGCCTTAAGGCTTTCCCCTTTGGGAACAAACAAATGAACAAAAATCCATCACTGGAATAACTAGCTTTTGAAGGAGAGGATTTGAATGCAGCTGGTCGGTTGTTTGCTTTTCATCAATATCCCCTGAGGTTCAATTCCAATGGCCAATATCCTTCATAACCCCAACTTAATCTCCTTCCCACGTGGTAGTGGCAATCGTCCCTCTGCTCGACCATCCATGGATTCGCTCTATACACATATTACCAAACAAACCTACTCACAAATAACTCATCCTTCCTTCCATCCATAAGTCGAGTTTAGTTCAGTATTCATTCTTGCTCCATTATAGATTAGGGGTTCAATTTTTTTCGTGAGTCTCTAGCACTAAACACCCCCTTAGAATAGCAAGGTGTGCATTCCATTCATTCGCCTCTTTTTGAGAACTAGAATTATGGTGGACAGAGATAGGACTCAACTCCTCTGTCTCTCTACATGGGCCACACTAGTGGAAAAATTTAGCATTTCCAAGTCTTTACTATCAGTTAAAGAGGAAATTTGAGCCCTTCCCCCCACCTAATCTATATTCTCCCACCCACCGTATGGTGGGAATTTTAGTTCGAGTGGGGGGGCCTTAGGAAGGGGGCGCCCCGAGGATCACGGAATAGGTACTGGTGCTAATTATTTTGGATTTAGACGGAGTCTCAGGGGTTCGACATTGTGGGATCCTACAATCCCTACACCCTTACTAACCCTGCATGATGCCCAGTCAAACCTGGCCCTGCCCTAGGGTGCTAGGAGAAAATGACAACTTGAATTGGTGGAAATAGAGGCCCAGGAGCAACTATATAGGTAGGGGGCTTGAAATAGAGCATGCGATAAGAAGCACTCTGGTGGGGTAAATGGTATGGCTTGAGGGTGACCAATGATGGGGAGAGAGAGGAATGACTATTGAGTGTGAAGTCTTGGGCAATGGGAATTGCTCTTGTAGCACGTAGGATCCTAGAGAATGGAAGGACTGGGAACATAGAACTCAGGTCCAAATCGATATCTCTTTTTTTTTCTTGGGGAACGAAGCACCAATTATAATTCACATGACAATGCCCTATAAATGATATAGGAAACGAAGCACCGATTATAATGCACTAGCAAACTAATCTTATTACTTGAAAAGAAGATAACCACGCGGCCCTTACTATAATTAATCAAAATCTATAATTCCAAAGAATTCTAGATTCTAGTTGTGAAATTATTTACAAAGTGATTCGGCAGAGGGGCCCTCCTGGGGTAGTTTGTCTTCACCTCCCCTCTTTTTCTAGTTGGTCAAATTCTATACGTAACATGCCAACTATCTCCCCCCACCACAAACCCCATCGGCCCACCCTAGGAGGTAGATTATATTCGTGGGAGGATATAGGGGTTGGCCTTGGGTGGGAGGAGATAGAGAGGGGAGCCCCTGAATAATAGATTTGAGTTGCCCTTCTCAAATTGGTTCAGGGTATTGGATGTCGAGGAACCAAACTCATTTTCTAATTAGTTTTTTGGGAAATTTCCAATCCAAGGGGATGTTATGTATGGATGTGCATGATGCCTCCATCATCAAACATCATTCTTATGGCTAGTGCATCATCGTTAATCACTAAGTTCAATGCCAACTATCTCTAGGCAACTTTAGTCAGCCTGAGGGAAACAACAATAATAAGAGGGGGGTGATAGTTAGGCCCCTCCTCTCCATTTGATGCCCAGGGGAACCTATAAACAGTTGGTCGATAACTTCCTTTTGAAGGGGTTTAAGATCTCTACTAGTAAGGGTCTAACTTTGAATAAGGGCCCACCTAGGCTTGTGGAGCTTCAACATCTAGAGTAGAGAAGATAGCTAGTTTGAGCTTCCACAATAATAGGAAAGGGGTGAACATAGCCACTCTTGGCTGCAAAATCCCCCCTTCAATAATAACCACTGTCTGCTAGGCAGAGTTGAGCGAGGTAGGGTTGGAACCAGTCTCCTCACCATCAACACTCCTCACCGCTACCTCAGTCAGTATTGAATATTCGTGGGGAGGTAGAGGTGGATAAGATGCGAAGGAATAGTTGTTTGGGATGGCAAGAAGAAAAGCCCAACCCAGAAGACCAGCCCTATAGTTTTCTAAAGTGCAACTGACGAGGACAGATATGTGACTGCTAGCCAAACTATAGAAGAGAAGGGAAAATCAGCGGGTGGGCCAACACTAGCTCTTGTTGATCAGTTTGAGTCAGACCAGACCAAGGGGGATAAAAGATTCGTATTGAGTGTCGAAGATGAAAGAAAGGTCCTATAGTTGTTTCGGTTTGAATTCTAGTTGGCGCATATAATGATCAGAGAGGTTCAACTTAGAGCAGTGTTATCTCTGATTGAGGGAGAAAAGAGAAATAATAGTTGTTGCTTTTCATTAGTTGCTAAAGAGAGGAGGAACATATTGATTGAAGATACTCCGATACCCCACCTTCCTTCCTCGATCAAAGAATGGGACACCAACATGGGAGTGGGAAAGAGGAAAAGGTATAGGCAGTCTGTCTGTTGTCACCCTACCACCTCTCTCTACCATCACCATCCCCTACCTTGTTTCTCTGCTATCCCCTACCCCTTAATCAATAGTAGAACACCTACTAGGGATAAAACTGTGGATAAAGGAGTATAATGAGACGAGATACTCCTCCTGCCACTATGAAGAAGTCAAAGAGTCATAGAAATATTTCTCATTCTCCTATTCATCCAGCCCCAACCTACTTTTCTCCTCGGATTCTAGACGAACTCTCAAATTCTAGCTGGGTTTTAGGAGGAGGCATTGAAAGCAGTAGAGAAGTAGGTCATAATCAAATAGAGAAACTGCCTTGAGTCCCCCCCAACCCTGGAACTATGATTCCCCCCCACCTGGAAGACCCACCTCATCCTAGCAGGCTGATTAATTACTGATGGGGTGGTACCGAGGGGTGGGAGATAGGTGGGGCCCTTGGGACCGACCATACCCATTTTTAGAATGGTGGGGTCTTGGCATACCGGTATCGTTTCTTTATGCTCGCCGGGGACCGACCATTGGGTGGAATCATTTGGTATGACCGCTTGACCGTGGTAGCATGGTGACCTCTTGGTATGACCGCTTATCTAGATGGCAATGTGACATTTGGTATAACTACTGGGTGGAAGAACTGGACCAGGTGAAAGGCCAGGCATTTCCTTTTGTTTTTGACCAATCTCGGGTGAAAGACCTCACCCCAGGGGTGGGGGCCCCGAGGTGGGGCAGGTGGTGAAAGGCCAATAGGGAATTTATGTTGATCAATCATGTTATGTTCATAGAGCTAGAGCATTCGACTGCATCTTTCACAAATAATAAATAAAGGTCAAGTGCCTCGCTCTCTATTCCCCAACTGACCTTTCTCTATTCTGGGCCCCCACTCGCACTAAGGGTGCACTCGATTGGATACTAGTTGAGAAGGTAATCGAATAATCAGCTTTAAGGCGATAGCAAATTACTTGATCTTGAGTTAGAGAAGAGATCTACGGGGTGACCTAATATGGTTGGTTGCTGAGGAAGAAGGCACTTCCATGATCTATGCATCATTGTGTCATCTCAACTGGATTTCAATACTGCTTTTTGATACTGTCATGTAGGCCATCTTATTCCCAATCAATAGGCATTGATTTCTAGGGAATCGCGATACTGTTTCTATTGAGCTACCATTTTTTGAGTGAGATACCGCTTCGTTGTACTGAAGAGATACTATTTTCTAGGAAATTGATAGAGACCCCTAGAGCGATACTATCACCCAACCACCCACTAGGGCCTATAGTGATTAATTCCTTAGGTCGAGCAGGAGCCCTACCGCTACTATAGCTGACCCTAATATCTAGAATTTAGTCATTTGTTAGAAAGCGATCGAGATAGGCCCCACTAGCCCCCCTACCCAAGGAAAACCCCACCACCCAAGGCAGACCCCACTTATTTTAGCAGGTGTACATTAATTAAGCCCCCTTGGTGGATTAATGCCACTTGCCTTTTTCTTAGGCCTGCCTTTAGCAGCTGACCATATTGGCCTTACGCTTTTGAAGGCAGACCTTAGGTGGGGCTAGGCAAGTTAATTAATCCAGTAGTTATGGACAGCAGTAACTAGCTTCTTCTACTCTAGCAGATTAATTAATCCCGCATTAATGAACTAATTTTTTTTTACCCATTCACCTTTTCTCCTATTCGTCGCAAGCGACATTAATCCTGGGGGGTTATTTTTCCCGGACTTAACCTCGCATCACTAATCTATTGAAGCAAATATAGCTGCCCACACAAGGCCAACCTCCTATATCCAATTAATCTACCCCCCCTGCAACTAGTATTCCCTCCCACCCAAGGAATGCCTTCAACAACAAACCCCACTGACCATGCCCTTCGAGACCTAAGGCCTACCTTCAGCAACCGAACATATTTTCCTTAGGCTACCAAAGGCAGTCTTTATGGTCTGTCCCAAAGGGTGGGTGGGAGGCCATCTCCCTACTACCACCCACCCACCCCTAAGGCGAGTATGGTTGGTCCTGAAGGGGCATGGTCGGCTACTTGCCTTAGGTGGGGTTTTCCCCCTGGTGGGGTTTGTAGGGTGGGGAGAGGTAGTTCCCAACAACTCTAGTTCCACCCCGTCCTATTCGTTGGCAGGGCGACATCCATAGTTGGCTGAGGGCTTAGCTAGATCCATGCCCGATAGCTCTTAGCTCTAATTTGGGATGGAGGGTAGGGAGGGAGGGATAACCAAGAGGGAATGTTACGTATAGAATTGATAAAAACTATCGAAAGAACTTTCTGCCCAGGGGAACTACCTCTTCCCACCCATCCCAGGAGATAGTTCCAAGGGGAGAGCTCCTATTGCTTCTATATTGCAGGCTGAAACATGGCAGTGCGAGGGAATGTGCTGTTGCCCAGCTGCCCCCCTGCTTAGAGGAAGATTAGTTGAGGGGCACCCACCTACAACGTTTTATCCCCAATGCAGGGGTGGGGGGGTGGCTAGCTTATTGTAGTGGTAGATTAATTAACTCGCTAGAATAAGATGAATTCTCCTCTTCTAGCAAGCTAATTAATCTTAGGAGGATAGTCGAAGCCTAGAATTCCAACTAATCTACCCGGGCTAGTAGTCTAATTAATAAAGTGGGAGGGCCTCGGCCTATTCAGCTGGGTTGGGTCTTAGGAATCTACTAAAGCAGGGAGGCCTCCCAACCCTAGTGGGTGGATTATAGTTGGGTGGGAGGCCCCCTTATTCTAGCGGCTAATTAATTAATTAATTAAGAGGTTTATAGTTGTTGGGTATCGAGAAGATGAAATAGGGTGTGCTTAAGGTGACCTATTCGTTGGTAGTTGGTGAGGAAGAATCTCACTGCAATCCCTTCCCATTCGTAGATTCCTCACCCTCTCGAATCATGAATGATGGCAATCAATCGACTTCCCAACCAAATAAGCTGGCATCGGAGAGGAGGATTGAAGAAGAAATAAATCTCAAGTTCTCCCTGGCCCAGCTACTCAATTGAATCAGTCTTTCTGCATTGGTGGGTGGGGATGGGTGGGAAGATATATTTGGCACTATTATTGTTGGTGAGAAGGCATTTGAATAGGGATACTTGAATAGTTGAGATACTAGCATTGATTCCAAGTTTTGGGCGGGGTTTAACAGATACCAGTAGATACACGTTGAGGAAAAATAAGATTGTGATGGATCCACAGTTGTATCTGCTAAACGTGTTCTTTATGATGCTACTATGGGTAACTATGTTGTAGGGAGAAGTTGTTGTAGGAAGTGGGGAAACCATGAAAGAATGACAATTCTTATCAGGCCTACTATGATTCCAGGTGAGCCGAATAGTTACCCATTCTCTTTCTTTATTTTTCTCGCTCCATAGCTTCATCCTCCCTTCATAGCATTGGTCTATCCATAGCTTCATAGCTATGGAAAAAACACTACAGGATTAGCTATAGTAGCCGGGGAGGATGAAGCTATGGTATCTACGTGAGAACTTGGTAACTATGGGGAATCCTACAGCTAAACCAGTGGTCCCTAACCCTACATTCTATCTATAGTAACTAGGGAGGATGAAGCTATGGATAGATCAATTCTTTGGAAATTATTTTGGAAATTGATGGGGAGGGGGTGACTCCTCACCCTAGATCCCCGACATTAATCTATCCATTAGTAAGCATTGGACAAATAAAATACTAGCATTGATTCCAAGTTTTGGGTGGGGTTTAGCAAATACATCCTACAGATACCAGCAGATACGCATCGAGGAAAAATAAGATGGTGACGGATCAACAGTTGTATCTGCTAAACATGTTTTGTATGACGCTACTGTGGGTAACTATGTTGCAGGTAGAAGTTGTTGTAGGAAGTGTGGAAACCATGAAAGAACGACAATTCTTACCGGGCCTACTATGATTCTAGGTGGGCCGAATAGTTACCCATTCTCTTTCTTTCTTTTTCTCACTCCATAGCTTCATCCTCCCTTCATAGCATTGGTCTATCCATAGCTTCATAGCTACGGATAGAACACTACAGGATTAGCTATAGTAGCTGGGGAGGTTAAAGAAATGGTATCTACGTGAGAACTTGGTAACGATGGGGAATCCTATAGCTAAACCAATGGTCCCTAACCCTACATTCTTTCTATAGTAGTCAGGGAGGATGAAGCTATGGATAGACCAATGCTTTGGAAATGCTTTTGGAAACTAATGGGGAGGGGGAGGGGTCCCCACCCTAGCTCCCTGACATTAGTCTATTCATAGCTATGGGAAGAACACTACAAGGATTAGCTATAGTAGCTAGGGAGGATGAAGCTATGGTATCTACGTGAAAACTTGGTAACTATGGGGAATCCTACAGCTAAACCAGTGATCCCTAACCCTACATTATTTCCATAGTAGTTGCGGAGAATGAAGCT